>SNQJ01S0056646.1:772-38593 GCA_010110895.2 Picea sitchensis | reverse complement strand
TCAACCTCTATCTTTTGGTCTTCAAACATTGGTTGAAAGTTGATGAAGTGTAGCCTAGCCTTCCAAGGCTCTTTGATCTGTTCCTTTGAAAGTGGAATTCGAATTTGATGATGTGTGCCAAAAATTCCTATCATTTTTCCCTTAAAAATCACCAAATCTAGTCAAAAAATTCCCTTTTGACTTTCATCTCCAAGAATGGCCTTCAGATTTTGATTTGATAATTCATAACCAACTTATTGAAAAAGAATTCAAACCATTCAAACCCAAAAAATCCTGATCTGGGCGAAACTTTTTCTATTATGGTCGTGACAGGCTTTCAACAGCCAACTTACCCGAAAATCTGCTCCTTAGCTATTGAAAGGCGGAGCTTTCAACAACTAACTAGTTATAATTATGCCTTCTGCGCTGGTGAAAGCACAATTTATTTCAAAATCAAATTTATCAGTCATGGAGAGTCCGTTTTTCATGCTTAAATAGTCGATTGACATCTACAAATCATGAAATTTACAATGGTGCTTTCAGATCTTCATTTGGATCTCGGGAAGCTATCAAAAATTTCCCTACAATATTAGGCATCGTTCTTTCAAAAATGTCGATGCATTTTTTATCGCTAACATCTGGCTCCAACTGGGATGTATACCTCCCTGTGAGGTGTCCAAGAACATAGAAGACCTTGTGCCTTTAGTATTCGGCCATGGAGTCATTCAGCCTTTTCGGTGGTTAATGAGCACACACAGGCTCGCCTAAACCACCAAAAACAAAAACTTACCCAAAAATCGAAACGTGATGAATCTCGATTACCTACAAGAGAACAAAGACCTCAGGGATTTTCTAGACGAAGCTCCTCCCTCTGTTTACAGCGCTACCAATTCTCAGTATGAGGTCAACAGGCGCATCCACCGTGACTATCTTCCATGATTAGGAGGGGCATGAGGATTTTCACCAATTGCATATTTCAGCCTTACAGAAACATAATGAGGAAACCAAGCAATGAAGGGTGTTGCCGATTGCAACCATGTCTCTACAAACCTTTTCCGGATCGGGTATCAATACAACAACAACTTCAAATACAAAGCATTTCTAGATCCTCTGATATGTGCAGGTAGCCTTCCAAGGCTCGCCAATGTGCTTCGCTGGCTAGTCTCAGGTTTCACCAGCTATTTCGCCTTAAGATTTGCTAATTAGATGGTGAAATCTTTGCCTTTCATCAACTAACTGGTTATAATTCTGCCTTCCGCGCTGGTGAAAGTTCTGTTTTATCTTTGAGAAGAAAATAATGCAGAGCAACAATGATCAAAAGGGAATCCAAATGCACAACTGTTGTTATCTATGAAAGGAAATTGATAGCAGCGCAAGAAGGATCTTCTTGCTAGGGCATATGGAAAATTCTTGATCGACTTCTTTGATCATTCCCTCAAGCTCAACAATACCAAATTCCTGGCAGATTTGATGAAGCCTATCCGGATTAATTTTCCTACTTCCGTTGTAAGTTTTGGATCTGTAAATATCTGTCCATGCACGGGTATATCTGATAGTTGTATACACTGACCCTGGTTTTCCACTTGCTAAACTGTAAACGTATGCAGCTCCCACTTCTTTTTTTTATCAACTAAAAACACTGATATCCACTTACAGTTTCATTGTTGGGTGTTCCATCAAATAAAAGTGAAATGCTTGGATTACATGTCTGCCTAGTCCGGGCCATGTTCTCAAATTCAGAAATAATTTTGATATTCTGAACTGTTTCTTCATCATTTGGTACCTCAGCTCAAGTAGCAGGTCTATTCTAATTTCACCATCCTCCATTTTAGAAGCGATGTCGATATCTTCACTTCCCCCACAAGCAATCCAATTTGTTTCTAGCCTTTCTGGAACCGTCAAAATACTATTGTCCACATATGCTAAGCTCATATAATACTCTTGATTCCAATCTGAAACCCAAGTCCCTTCTTCTCGATCTGCAATATCCTCTTCAATGATGGCAGTAGTGCTGCTCTGTCCAAGTTCTGGATGCCAAATTGGAAAGGGGTGTCCTCATGTCTATACCAGAAACAGGGCACTAGCCACCTTCCAACACATGATTATCATCAATTTCATCACTTGATTTCTTCTGGAACATCACAGAACTTCAGATCCAAAATATTTTCGTTAAGAAGACAACAAATAGAAGTATCATCAAAATGATGCACATATGTTTCAGGGACAGTGATATCATTAATAAATTCAAGATATTTCACATCATTGTAGTCTCCAGGGTGGTATTTGTGGACGCTTTCAGTTTTTTTATGGCCATTTCTTCCCTTTTTCCCAGTAGATTTCCATCATTTCGTTACAATATTCACATTGCTGACATGAACTGACGTATGCCCTCACTCCAACATGATTGCCAACCTTAAAACATACCACATTGATGCCAACTTCTTTCACAATTCCAACAATTTCATGCCCTGGCACCAATGGATACTTTGAATCACCAATTTTATTCCCGATGTATGCAACATCGGCATAGAAAACTCCTCAATGAGTTATCTTTAATGAGATATCATCAAGGCCTGGGACTCTTCAGTTAAATTGGTAAGATTTCAAGTGTAATGAAAAATCTTAAGCACACAGATGATATGAGCAACATTCAGTCAATTTAGGCAGAGACTAAGAAAAAACTATGACTCGACTAACAAAAGCATATATTTGAGGCGATAATTGCTCAAGCATTGATCACAAAACCGTTTGATAATTGAAACGCACACCTGAATGATGAGTTTTCTTGTCAAACTGGAGTTTCGACTATTCTCAGCCACATTGAACGGATCTGAATCTCTGATAGCGCGTCTGGGTGAGAGATTTACGGTGCCAATTTGTCAAACTATCAGAACGCATCTAAATTTTATCAAATCCGCCTACGCGCACATCTTCTGCCTGCAAAATCGGGCATCTGGACTCAGTTGCGACTTCTATACAAGATTTGGCATAAGTCCCTGTGGTTTTATTAGTTCGTTCTGGCAGCTCAACAACATTCTCTCCATAGATAGCTCTTTCATACTTCCCGTGGCCATTTTCATCAATGGGAGGAGGTGTGATTAGCACTATCAGCATCAAGTCCGAGCGATTGAGGGGGAAGATCTTGTCGAGAAGTAACAAATCCCATCGTATTGTACTCACCGTATTCTGCAAAACAATATCGGCCTGACGAGAGTAACAATCAGCCAGAGCTGATCTCCATCCACCCGGCCTAAACGAATGTTCAGTGATGGAGTCTCCGAACAGTACAAATTGAGGACGCATCATAGCAACGACACTTATCACTGATCGTTTCCCATTGGACCTTTTTCTTATTTGGCAATTCGATTGGAGAGCCAAATAACAACGATTATGTCTAGTAGCAGCAAGCATTTACTAACATAAATTAGACATGAATCAGTACTCCTCGCCCTCATCCTCATTTCCCTCGGCAGACACTGCTCCGACCTCCTCATAATCCTTCTCCAGAGCAGCCCAGTCCTCATGAGCCTCAGAGAGCTCTCCTCGTCCAATCTATGAAAGTATTGAGATCCTTTGGATGTCCTCATTTGAAGAGCCAAGCATTTCCAGGACCATTTGGAAGAATTTGTTAGCAACAGTTCTCTCACGCAGAAGGTCTCCATGAGATGCAAGTGAAAGAAAACAGCCACATACCTCAAGTACATGCACTTTTGACTCTGGATGATCTCCCAAAAGTAAATCCCCCAACTGATATAAAATAATAGGATCTGCTTCCCGAATAAGGTGCCTAAGGGCCTCTGCAGCAATTTTTTGAACTTTTATATCTGCATTTTCTAGTAGGTGTAAGAGTGATGGAACAGCTTCTGCACTCTGGACACAAGCACGCATATCTTCACTATGACAGCACAAATTTCTCAATACAAGTGCAACAACTTCTTTTTCTTTAACAGAGCCTGTTTCCAACAGTTGCACAAGAGGAGGTATTCCACCAGCAGCTGTTATAGCCCACTTGCCCTCGTCAACTTCCATAGATAAAATAGAAAGCAAAGAAACATCATATTCTTGTTGTTGCTCGGTAGATAATCCCAGTAAAGATATCAAAAGTTGAACACCCTCTCGTCCCTTATGTGATTGCCAGATATTTGAACTAGTAATCGGTAGGACTCTTAAAGAGAATGTGAGCTCTTCTTGCACCTCACTATTACTTGTAGTTACCAGTCCAACAAGAAATTTCTTTGCTTCTGCATGACACAAAGTTCTGTGGAGGTAAGCATTGCCATACAATAAGGACAAGGCTTCAACTGCACGTCTCTGCACAAGCCACCGGAAATATTAGCTAAAACACCCATAGCATTTTCTTTCAAAGCTTGGACAGGTGCTCCACAGGAAAAATCCTTTGAAGGAGCTAAAATTGCACTGATGAAAACAGGAATGCCACCTGCATCCACCAAAGATCTCTTTGCACTGTCTAATTTGGAAGAAAGAGCTTGTAGTGCACCAACTGCTTCAGCACGTACAGATACATCATTTTCAGGACCCAAAAGCTTAAGCAGGGATTTAACATTGCCAATCTCATTCACTCTGACACTACTAGTTTCCAAAGCCAAAATTAGGTTGGCTAAGAGGTAAGATGCATTGGCTTGAGCAACTGGACTACCAGAAAGGAGTAGTCTCACAAGGATTTCCACTCCACCAGCCTCAAAAGTTGCTTGCAGGAAGCCTTCAGCATTACTACACAAATTTCTTAATGCCCCAGTCAGAAGGCCGCCAATTAACTTGTCTTTATTCACACAAGCTCACTATTATTTCTATTGCAAATTAGAAGAAAGAAATGCTCGAGAAAGAGATTATTTCCTTAACTACCCTACTTTAACCAACTGCTGCCTTAAAATTAGGTAAAATCATGCTTCCAATGAAGCCATCTGAGTAAAAGTAAAACTTTTGATCTGAAGATGAATGTAGGAAACGACGGAATACTGATATATAATTCAAAAATGCAGCATAACCAACCTTTGTTTGGAAAAAGCAATTTGACATCTATGCTGCTTGAAGATTTCAGATAGTACACAAATGGATCTATGAAATTGAAAGAAAATACCTCTTGCTGTTGTTTCAGCTGAAAAGTAGAAAGTATCTGCATATTTTCTGGATTATCATGGCTTCCACCTTCAACTGTGTGCAAATATGAATAGAGCTGCAAACTAACTTCATTGTTGATGATGAACAACCTGTGGTGCAAATATGAACAGAGCCGCAAAACTAATCCTTACATGATGAACTGTTTTTTGTTGTCTGTAGATTTGTGTTGAAGTATGGTACATGCAAACTCGTTGATTTCTGGAGGTGACTTTTCAATGTATGCTGCGGGAGTTTCCATATGGCTAATTTTTTTCACAAGATTCTTTAAAGAGACTTCTCACTGAGTACCCAACCCTTCTTCCCCACCCCATAATCCTTTTCTATTTTTTTAAAATACAAGAAGAACAACTGTAGAATCTTCTGGCCACACAATCATCAATATTCATCAACTCTATCTTGAAGATCTTCCTCTGAACAACAAAAATAGAAAGAATTTCATGTTCACAACTAGAAGAATAGACATTTTGAATATGTAAATGAAATTCTTCACAACAACCCCTCAAGAAGAAATTCCTGAGAGAAAAATCTTTCACATCGATGATGGAATAATGTATGAAACTCTTTTAAAGAAGATATGCTAGAAGGAGGGAAAGAACGAATGGCCTCAAGGAAGCATCTCCTTCTGTAATGAGAAATTAAACATCTTCATGAGCAATATCCTCATGATTTATATCCAAATCAATTCATGCATTGATGAAATCATGAATCCTGATTATCTTCTTTCTTTTCTTCAAATCTTGGGAGGTGATCTCCTCAAATATCTATAGAAGGAACTGTATGTGGGGAACCATGAACTGTTGAGAAGTCAAGAGGTGCAAACCCTCTCTGAGATAAAAGAGATGGAAACGCTTTTGACATTTGATTATTTTGGAGTCGCCTAATCAATCAGTCCTTCCGAGTCTCTAGATAGATAATTACAACCAAATTATCCAAGCTTTGTCTATAATCAAAGTCAGATCTTGTCGCTCCCAAGGAAGCTTCTAGCTTCCAATCTCCTCTCCCCAAGAATCAAGGCCCATTTTTATTATCACTCCAAGAAACCCCTAGGGGTTGTAGGCTAAGGATGCTTGGTAACCAAGAAATCATGAATAAATGAAAGTGTGGATCAATGGGATAACTCAAAATAGCTACAGCATAACCTACAATGCAATCGAATGAAACAATGCTTTAGGAATCAATGACCAGATAGAGTAATATCAAAAGGTATGGAGAAAACCGATCTAGATAATCAAGTACAACATGTGTGTAGGATCATACAAGCCAGAAAGAATTACCTTAGTTCAAGTTTATGAGCTAAATAAGAAGATGACATTTTAATGGTCGAGCCAAACCGGGCCAAAGTACGTAACATGAATAGATGAAGAAATCATTATTAACAACAAAAAAGAAGACTCCGACTGGTGATTGGAAAAATAAGTGTTCCTTTAGTACAACAGCCAAAGAGTATCCAAAATTGAACCTAGTGCTCAAATGTCTCTTGATTTATAGCCTTACACCGGGCCTGCATCCCAAAACAATGGACTGGAGCATTCTCCTAAAACTAGGAAAGTCAAAACCGACACAAAATATAAGGTGAGATCCTCAAGATGAGGTCAACCCTATCTTTTGGTCTTCAAACATTGGTTGAAAGTTGATGAAGTGTAGCCTAGCCTTCCAAGGCTCTTTGATCTGTTCCTTTGAAAGTGGAATTCGAATTTGATGATGTGTGCCAAAAATTCCTATCATTTTGCCCTTAAAAATCACCAAATCTAGTCAAACAATTCCCTTTTGACTTTCATCTCCAAGAATGGCCTTCAGATTTTGATTTGATAATTCATAACCAGCTTATTGAAGAATAATTCAAACCATTCAAACCCAAAAAATCTTTATCTGGGCGAACATTTGGCTATTCTGGCCGTGACAGGCTTTCAACAGCTAACTTACCTGAAAATCTGCGCCTTAGCTATTGAAAGGCGGAGCTTTCAACAACTAACTAGTTATAATTCTGCCTTTTGCGCTGGTGAAAGCGCAGATTTTTTCAAAATCAAATTTCTCAGTCATGGAGAGTCTATTTTGCATGCTTAAATAGTCGATTAACATATACAAATCCTGAAATTTCCAATGGTGCTTTCAGATCTTCATTTGGATCTCGTGAAGCTATCAAAAAATTCCCTACAAGATTAGTCATTGTTCTTTCAAAAATGTCGGTGCGTTTTTTATCGCTAACAAGTTCGACATGCCCTTGGTACACCAGAGTCTCCCCCCTGCAATGTTTGAACCCTTTGAAGAAGAGAAAATAATTACAGTCTACAAAGAATGTCCCCCAGAGATCAAAACCCTATTTTTGTAGACCATTGTTAAACCTAAAAATCATTCTGAGAGTCTGGTGTTGCCTATGAATGTGAGTGTCATGGTTATTGAGTTCTAGTGGGCCTGTTCCATACTCAGTCAGATTTTAGGTTTAGATAATAACAAGTTTGTGGTAGAGGTCATTTTGGGTTTTCTATTAACCTTTTTTCAGTCAAAGTCCAGTCAGTCGGTTTGTTTCAGTTTTGAAGAGGTCATTGTTGATAATGTACACAAGCAACTAATGAATTTCCAATCAATAAGACACTTCAGGTATTACACACATTTGCTGAGAATGTTCCTAGAGACAAACAAGACAAAATTCCTTGAAGTTGCATTCATCTCGACTGAATGCAAAAGGATCATAATGCTCATTTTTATAAATAAGATCATGTCTAGAGTTTACAGTTTAATCTTTAGCACCAGCCTGCCAAGGGTTTTAGAAGAAATGAAAAGTTATTTGTAGCCCAATCCAGAGAGCAGAGTAGGAGATTGGGTGTTGTTCATGCACTCTACTATAATCTGGGTATATGGTTATCAAGAGGCACCTCACCTTTTTTCGTTTTTCTTGACTCCCATAGTCTTTGCCCTGGAGTTCATCAGGCAAAGAATCACCTCAAAAACAGAAAATTTTCTGAAAATGCACAAAGCATCCAACTTAAAGTTTCCTTTCATAATAGGCCCCTTTGTGGTAAAGACTAGATCTTGTCTGCCTCAGATCGAAGCCAAGCTCAAGGAGTTTGTATTTTCACAGTTACAAAGTAGAAAATATGATCCACACCAGGTCATATCTAAAAGAAGAACCTAACAAGCAAATGAATATGGAGATGGTGGAGAGCAGGACCAAAAAAGAAGAGGCTAGTACAAAAAGAATCCAACAGAGTTTGGCAGACTCAAGTCAAAAGATTGGAATTTGAAGGCCTTCAAGGGGTAAAATCTTCCTTGGATGAAAAGGACAAGATGATTCAAAGCATGAAGAAGAGGCTAAATAGTTCTGCCATAGAGCATCCACAAATAGAAGAGTTGGCCACTCTAGAACAATAAAAAGAGACATTTAGATAGGAAGCACTAAATTACAAAGCCAAAGCATTGCAGTTGGAAAAGGACAAAGAGCATTGGTCATAAGGACAAGTAGAAGTATCAAACAGGGCTGCATTTGTACCTGGCACAACAAGAGTTGATTCAAACACTGAAGATATTGTTCAAGCTATGTCCCAAGTAAGCTTGAAGATAGGAGAAATCAAGATCCTTAAGGGGATCATAGAAAAGTTGCAGCAAGAGATGAAAATGAAGGATGACAAGATGGCCCAAGTCCAAAAGGAAAATAAAGATTTGCAAGAAAGGGTAAACAAGTTGAAGACAAGGTTGAAAAGTAAAGTAATTTTGTAAGGAGCTAAACATGTAATATGGGATGCTATTATTGTTGAAGCTGCTAAGTTCAGGGTGTACTTGAATTTTATAAATGACAAAGATAGCAGGGCTATCACTGTCCAAAGCAGGTGTATTGTTGTAAATGAGACACTGGAGAAAAATCCCTCGGAATGGGCCTAGAACGCTATAAACTTGTTGAATTTCGTTCCCACTGCTGAAATTTAAACTATGTGTGTTTCTTCTTAACTAACTCATAATTAATTTCAATAATTCTATGATGCAGTTATTTTTTTTCTCCTTCTTCCTACACTTCGCTTAAACTCAATTTGCAGCTCAGATTCATTGCCTCATTTAGCCTTTATCCTCTCGAGAATTATACCGGTCAGTCATTGTTTTCTTTCACTTTTAGAATTTCAACTCCATAGCCCTAATTGTCCCTCCCCTTCCTTGCCAACAAATTTATAAAAACCCCTAAAACAAACAAAATCTAGCCATTGATTTCCAAAGAAATATCAAGTGACATGAGAGAGCTCTCTCTGAGTTGAGAATGCTAGTGCCCAACTCTAAATTAGGTTGAAACAATTACCTATGTCATTTTTCTATCAACCAGACAAAATTTACAGAGTGCTAACATGTTCAATGGATCTCTTGCTTCGAGAATATTCTCCACATCTCATATAGGTCAGCTAGGAGGGAAAGATCCTCCTGCAGCTACCAGAACATCAACATTTACGATATCTACATACTCTTCATCCACTAATAGATTTGAGTTGAATTTCAATGGACTCAGGGCTCTTTTACCACCTTTTTGCAATTTCCAAGAACACTAGCAAGTTATTGGAATGTCCGCCTCCACCTATCCATTGCTTGATATAATACATATCTGAAACAATATCTTCACTCATAAGGAAGTGATTTGGCCTTTTTTTAACCCTTTTGGCCCCACCTCACATATTTCTCTGGGTGGAATAAAGTTGAATTGGTTTAATATCATACAATAATACATCATCCTAACTCCTAATAAATTAATCAAAGAGAACATATACATTTTCATATTCCCCCCAAACCTCGGACTTGCCCAAAGAGAAATATAAGTCCCACCAATTAAAAGCAACATATTCTTCATGAAACTCTTTGCAAAATTTCTATCCCATAACACAACATGCTTAACATATGGCCCATAAATATTCAAAATTGTAATGCCCCCCCCATTTCTTGAGCATATCTCATAGTCCCAAGACCTAAGGAAAAGGAGAGAGTGTCAGTACACTTGAAATGCCTCTTTCTTGAAGCCAATATCAAACCCCTAGAATGCCCCGATCACTCAACATAGTTTAAATTTCAACCCCAAAACACCCTTCCAAAATCACGAATAATTATGAAACCCTTCCCCATGGTCTCCTATAACATTAAAAACAATCAACTTGTGAACTTTAGTTAATTTGCACAAGGCTAGTTTTCTTGAGGGATGACCTATACCCCTTACATTTAGGGTCATCATTTTCATGAGGCACAACTAGTTGAGGTGTTCACTGCTTTGAATGCATATGGCCTATCACATATGTTACTATATCTAAGCAATGGAGCATCATCAGGAGAAACAAAGGATTTCTTACTTGAACCATAATAGGTACAGGTTTCTTTTTGACTAGGGTCTCCTGCATTGGGTTCCATCTCCAATTGGGGTTCATCCCTAGATATTTTAGGATCCTCTGTCAAAGGAATTTTATGTTAAAACCCATATTTCTTCAATAAACCCTCTTATGTTGAGTCATGGGAGAGAGTAATATCCTTTGCATTAGAATCTCCTTTGATAGACAAGCCCTCCCTTTTTTTGACCCATTCCTTTTTACTAAACCTTAGAGCACATTCCACCACCAGATGACCATACCCATGACACATTACACATATGAAGGGAATGACCAAATAATCTAGGATTTGAGTGTGAGAAATAGGACCTTTTTGAATTACCATATCCTCAACAAGACATCTCTAAGGTCTATACCAACCAAAATTTTCCCAAAATTCATATTCCTAGAATCCAGATTACTCATATCTACACCCATGAGGTTCCCTATTGAATTTGAAATTTCTTTAGAAACTTCTAGACACCAATATTCAAGGTGAAAACTTGGAATTTGTACCTATATAGGAACAATTAAAGAATTTTTCAATCTTGCATCAAAGAAAGGGGACCACCTATTGAGTAGTAATATGGTTGATCCCCATTACCGAGATTTCCCTAAAACCTTCAACATATCACCAAATTCATTTAGAATGAAGGCCATCCAACCCCTAGCCAAAAGATGGAATTGTAGTGAGTATTCGAACAATGGATCCTAATGTTTCTTGAGCCAATCCCTTAAGTTTTTTTCACTCATCCAACGATTTTGGAAATGACCCAACAAATCTTTCACTATAAATCCAACTACCTGATGCATGTAGATATCTTCTCTTAGAATCAGATGAATATAAGCCCCTTTCTCGTGAACACTATGTTTGGATTTATTCAACTTTACCACCTCACCTCCCCTTTTCTGAATTTGTATTGGGTCTTTCCCCTTTGGAAAGGGCCCTCGAAACACTCTTGCTACAAGAGATCTAATGCCCATTTCCAAAAAAATTCTTGCGGGAAAACACCTTCACTGATGTGACCATCCAATGGTTTTAGGGCCCCTATAACTGTATCTTCACCCTGAGAGGCATATTAAGAAATTATATGTTCCAAAACCCTACCTGAATGAGTATAAATACTAGAAATTGGTGAAAATGCACGAAAGAAAAATGATAAACCTTTCCAAGATCTAAACCATCGTGGTACTCAGGCACACTAAAATCACTTTTAAGTCCGATGTTCAAACCATGCTAGGTCAACGATCCTTTACTCTCCCGTCACTGTTGATTCTATAATTAAATCCCACTAACACATCAACACCATCCTTGAATGCAAAGGGACACTCGTCCACGTGGAAACCCCTGCAAATGTGACTTGGCGTCTGGAAATATCTTCGACTCGAGAAATAATTCTTCCGAAGAATCTAGAAGGTCATCATAAGTCATATTTCCAAATACAAAAACTGTCTAAGGAATTGAATTCAAACACCTACTAAATCCTACTACTAACACTTGCAGATTCCTAGCCATTGAGCCCAAATCTCCCAACTCAGGTCAAATCGAGACAATATACTTTTTTCCAAGGAAAACACCTCAAGGAAAACCCATTGAGTACTTCCCCATGATCCATGGATGGTAGAGGGGGTAAGCCATTAGCCCTTATTATAGATCCTAACCTCGAGGGGATCAAGAGAGGAGAACTCGCGACCTCCCCAAATTTGGGGGAGAGATCTTAAGTATGATAAATGACCATTTGAGTCAACCCTCAAGGCTAAATCAAGACAACACACACGCACATGCAAAATAACGATTTGATATCATAACATAGATCCATATTAATCATGTCTAAGGCTAATGAAGTTGGGTGGGTTCTACGTTTGATGTTCACTCTGAAGGATTGATCGATCTTTTTTACAGTGGAGTTATCAAGGAAATTTAGTCTAGTAATGAGCACATTTACTTAAAAAACTAGTAATATCATGCACCCAAGAACTATAATGAACTTAAATTTCTTCTTTAAAATCTTGGATTAATTCACATTCACACATCGAGCACATTTAGTTAAACCACTTTTTATTTTGATGCACCCATGAACTAGGGATGGATTTGAGAGTCAAATTGTTTATTATGGGGTATTTTGACTCTCAAACACAATGGGAATTTTAACATACCCATCATAGAAGTTAAGAAACATGTTAAAATACTATCAATTAAATGTTGAAACCATCAAATTTTCAAGGAAATATATTTTGAAATTCCAACCCCGCTAAGAACCACATTGGATTAGCCCTCGGGGGGCAGCTCAATTGGCAAGTGTCGTGATATGAAGTTACATGAGGTTTCGAGTTCAACTCCCCCTGACTAAACTTGTGTGTCGCATGTGGGGCAGCTTGGGCACACCTCGAGGTTGTTTTGCAAGGCTCGAAGGGTTTCATGATGTGCTTCAAAAAACCTAACTTTGCCAATGTTGCAAGATCTTATCAGATTGGCCACTTGACCGATGTTGTGAGATATGTCTTCACAATAAATTATATTAAGAATGCTTCCACTTAGCATTGCTTACCTTTCTGATGTTGTGTTTATTTACAGTTTTCTTCAAAATCTGAAACCTCTCAACCATGGATATAGATCCTCACCAAGAAATCATAATAAATTTTCACATAAATGATCTAATTATAGGAAAAATAAAAGGTTGGGCAGGAGGGTTTACAAATTAAAAATCATAGGCTGGGCGGATTTAAAAATTCAAAATATGCATTGGAATGGGCATCGATCCTTGGCGACTTTATTAAATTCAAAATTCGATTTTCAAACGAGTGTTCAATTAATTCGTTGTATATTCAAAATTCGATTTTCAAACGAGCATTCAATTAATTTGTTGTATAGTATATCGTAAGGTTGATATAGTTTGATTGGGCCTAATGGTTAAGAACATGTGTTTCCTCTTAAGAGGTCACAATATCAAATCCAGAGGGGGTAGGGTAGGGTATGTATACCTCCGTAGATTTTACCAATCAAATCGTTGAATCCACAAACTAAGCACTGATGTCGAGGGTGGCAACAGAATAACTCTACAACAGATTGAATATTTCTTTCCTCTCTACAACAGGCTGGATATTTCTTTCCTCTCTTGATGGCTCAACCATTGAATCTGGGCTCGGAACATTAATGTAGAACCTTAAATCCAAATTAGCAAAAATCCATAATTTCTTTTTGTTGTGAATTTTCCGAAGTTTGAATTCTAGATGTATTTGAATCCTCCACTCCTGCATAAACTATAACTCCAATTCGATTTTCTCTTCAAATTTGACTACAAATTTGTCTAGTTCGGCATGCTGACATTCAATTCTCTCCTCTATCGATATTAAATAAATAATCTATCTCAAACAACAAATTATCTCTCAATTTTTGTGTCAAGGGTGGGATTTCCCAACTCAAGGATTATCTACAATCATGAACAGGAGGATAAGAGAGATAATAACAAATCTATGAACATATGATTTTATTGATAATCCCAAGCTTTTACAGTGAAATTACATACACACCACTCCATTCTATCTCTACTTCTCTATCCTCTCATCCCTCCCCCTCACATATTGACACGTGGTTACATATATATTAAATGAGTATGATTACCATAACCTAAAGGTTAGGTTTGGATTTTCAAATTTAGACAAAAATAAAAAAAAATATGAACAAATTCTAATTGTCCCTAAAATTACTCAATTTATATAACTACTTACTAAAACAATCTAATTTGGTTACATACATGGTAATTAGGAAACAAACTCCTCCTACATAGACCAACTTAGAAATTTCTAGAAACTACTAAAATTTAAAGAAAACAAACCTTTTTTTGGTTATTTTGCAATTATATTCTAGGTATACCTAGTTGTGTTTCAATTTTATGTGTTGAAGAACACTATACACATGCATTATAAATGGGTCAAATGAGATACAATAATAACCCTATTGATGGTTGCCATAACATGCCATAAGCATGCATGGAAAACAAAGGAAAGCATGGTGGGTAAGGGCCAGGTGACACATTAAGGTGCATAGATTGTGTTGAGGTGTACACACAACATGCTAAGGTGTGTGTGTGTGTCAAATCTACAGGGAGTGTGTTTGTGTCTTCATGAGTTAAAATTGTCACTCACACCACGAGTTCAAAATTCTAAATGTTTAAGAGGCTTTACAATCATTAGGGTGTGTCCCCATCAATCCATTGGGGTGGACTATGCCTCATAGTCTTAGATTGGTGCACATAACTAAATGGAATTGAGATGGTTTAGATAGAGGGGGATGACATAAAATATGGGCACTAATTTTCACACATGAGGTTGTGCACTAAGAACCCAAGTCCACACTCGGATTAGGCCTCCCCTCTTAGATAACAATGGTCCTCATTTTGATAACTTTTGGAACCAACGGTGAAAGTCTCTACCATGGTTGAGGGTACATGCGATATTTCCATGTTAATGTACATTGAGACCTAATTCTTAGAAGGCCTTTTTCCATATAGCTACACTGATTTTCTTGGCCTCTTAGGAACCAATAAGGGTATATGCATACCTTGTCTGTGTTAGGAGTTAAATTTGACTTGGTCAAGGGTTGCATTATGTGTTTTTGAGCACATGGTTTACTATGACACATAGTATCCTCACATTGTATTCCATGTAATGAATCCTAGTTAAAAGATTGATGTATCCCATTGTGAAGCACCTTAAGTGGTTGGTGTCAAATGGAATGGTTATGGTCTTCCCTGTATTGGCCAATGGTAATGAATATATCTTTGTGTGGTTTTACGAAGTTTGGGTTTCCACATTACATCTAATCTTTGATCTATGTGTCCACGCTTATGTTTATCTATAGACTCATGTAGGTGTAAAATTTAGCATGGTGTTAGAGTCAAGGAAAGATTGGACTCTTTAGCAAGATCAGTTTCATACACTGTGAGGCTTGGGTTGATATCATTGCTACAAAAATAAATTTGTTGGAAGCAACAAAAAGACAAATTCTCATGGAAATTGAGAATGTCATTGCTGCATAATTTGTGTGTGATGGTATTAGGTTAAGAGAGATTTTTCATTTGGTGGAATCTTGTGTTATGGCTACCATCCTAGGGTTTGGCCTAAGTATCTCTATCATATGGCATGTTTTCTCTTGATTCTAGGAGATTTAGAAGAATGAAAAGAAAACAAATTCCCCTGAAGGAATATGATAAGAATGTGCATGGTAGATGTGCAGTGAGATGACTAGTGGATGATATGTCATATAGTTGTCTATCAGATCCAGATTATTTTCGACATGAAATGAGAGCGGGGATATAATAAATAAATGTATAGATATATATCGGATATCCAATAATACAACAGAAATGTATCATATATGCAACCATAAACACAGAGATACAATAATACACAATTTTCTATTAATGAGCGAAAATGTACAAAAACTGTAAAAATGCAGAGTGAAAGACTGGCTAGAATGGTGGCAGCTTATCTCTGAGAAGAGATGTGACTGCCACTCGCATTCGCAAGAAGATGATTTTACAATGAGGCTCCAAAGTCCTTTTTATCATAAATAAAATCCAAAACCCTAACCTTGGAAGATGAAAAGCCAACAGTTTTGTGGACCCCATTTTAGGTAGTTTGGTGTATCAACTTCCCGGGGGCGTAACTTTGGCATACGATCTCTGTTTGGGGCGCATGATAGCTCGTTGGAGAGGTATCATCGAGGGGATTCATTTTTGGGGCTCAATTGGAGTATTTTATTATCATTGAGAAGCTTGATCCTGAAAAACCTTCATTTAGGCCCTCAAAATGGCCCCAGAAGTTAAAAATTGCTAAAAATAGTAAATTGCCAAAATTCCCAGAAAATTGTTTTGAGCCAGATGGAAAATATGGGTGGCCACTAATATCCACCTGGATCAATCCTCATGCATTAGGAAGAAATGGTCTACATTGCGTTGATTTCATGGGGAAGAGGGGAAAGCGATTGAATCTTGGTGCGTTGCTTGCCTTGCTGGAGACATTGTGTTGTGGAAGGATGTCATGAACCTATTGCTAGCAGCGTTGAATATGTTCAACCATTCAGGCTACATGAGATTTCTGGGTGTAGAAGGAATCTTTGCAATTTTTTGCATTCTTGTCGACCTGCTACTGTTGGATAGAAGGTGCTTGGGCCGAGGATGTAGTGGTTGCAGTATCTTTATGTTCACCTTTTGAACGGATTGTGAAGAAACTGAATTTTGTAGTATGAGATACTACCTTGCAGCATTGTTTAGGTGGGAGAATAGTTGGAACTACCTCTGGTATTCTGTAGATATGACCCCCCATAGTAATAATGACACTACGGGATCGAGCCTCATAGATAGCATGGCACTTCCACATATATGGTTGACGCAAGAGAACATCGTAGACATCTAGTGGGGCAACATCACATAATACCTCATCCTTGAAGGGTTGGATTCCATATGAAAATCGACACTATTGGTTGACACAAAGATCTCATCCTTGCTGAAGCCACCCAATGTTGTATGGTTGCAGGTGTGGTGTTGTGGACAATCCCAAATGTTTGATGACCTTTGTTGAGATGAGGTTCTTCTGGATTTTGCTATCAACAA
The DNA here is from genome assembly GCA_010110895.2 of Picea sitchensis. Classification (NCBI taxonomy): domain Eukaryota; kingdom Viridiplantae; phylum Streptophyta; class Pinopsida; order Pinales; family Pinaceae; genus Picea; species Picea sitchensis. The sequence continues at coordinate 21,537 of SNQJ01S0056646.1, read as the reverse complement.
TAAAATGTAGCAGGGTCACCTTCACCCACATCTGTGAATGAAAAAGGCGCTCCCCCTCTTCAGGATCTGTGGGTTCTTCTGGTTGAATTGTTGCGGTAACAAAAATAGCAATGGGGTCTTCGTCGATGATCTCTCTTCTATAAATATTTTTTGAATCTGACTCTGAATCAGGGTTCAGCTCCTTGTCTTTGATCTCAGCCACCAATGATTGTTTTGAGTGACATTCATCGGTGTTGTGCCAGGGGATTTTGTGGAAATCAAACCATTTCCTGGTGTCCTTCTTCATCTTTCCGTGACCCTTCTTTTCCTGTGTCTTGGACTGGTTTTTAGGAAACTATTTTTTAGAGTCGTCTTTATCATACTTTGGTTGTTGCGGATTTGCAGACCCGAACTCCCATTTTTTTTGGTGCTTAAATTTCTTCTCGATTTTAACAGCATATTGATAAGTAGCATTGAGTGATGAGATGTCCAGAAAATCCATTTCATTTTGGATCTATCTGTGTAGAGCCCCACAGTATTTCAGAACCAAATGTTGTTTGGAGTATTTGATACCTAGCTTGGTGTGCAAGGTATGGAAGGTATTTGTGAACTCCAGAACTTCTTGGCCCCTCTCTTTCCGCGGTGTGGTACATATCATGTATTGGTCCTCATAGTGACCAATATGGTAATACTGTTCCTTTACCGCATCCACAAAAAAATCCCAAGTGGGCTCGGCCTCATATATTTCAGACTCCTCTGCAGAACTTTTCTTCCAAGAAGTTTCCCACCAATGTTTGACATGGGGAGAACCTTAAGGAGTGTGAAGGTGATATTTTCTCTATCGGAGAAACTATGAACATAGAAATAACCTTCTAGCAGATTTAACCATTTTTCTAGGGCATCCACATATATATGTCCTTCAAATATGGGAATATCAAAATAAAATTGTACCTTGAAAGGTGAGGTGCCTCCAAAGTGGCCACTTGATGAAGATGTGTTTGTTGTTATCGGTAGGCATTGAAGGATGTGGGAAAAATTCTCCATCATTTCGTCCCTCTATCGCGTGAGAGCTTGCTCAAGCAACAAATTAATAGAATTGCATGCTCTGTCATTTTTATTTTCTTCTTCCATGGAGGGTTTCTTGGGCATGCAAGAGAAATTGTCCTCAAGAGATACAAGCTCGAGGCCTAACTTTCTATACTCGGACCTCGTTGGAGACATGCACTAAAAAACGATCAAGAGCAGCATGCTCTGATACCACTCCAGATTATTTTCGGCACAAAGTGAGAGCGGAGATATAATAAATAAATGTACATAGTATCTCGGATATCCAATAATATAAAATAAATGTATCATAGATGCAACCATAAACATAGAGATACAGTAATACACAATTTTCTATTAATGAGAGAAAATGTACAAAGACTCTAAAAATACAGAGTGAAAGACTCGATAGAATGGTGGCAGTTTATCTCTGAGAAGAGATGTGTCTGTTACTCGCATTCGCAAGAAGAAAATTTTACAATGAGGCTCCAAAGGCCCTTTTATCATAAATAAAATCCAAAACCCTAACCCCAGAAGATGAAAAGTCAACAATTGTGTGGACCCCGTTTTGGGTAGTTTGCTGTATCAACTTCATGGGGGCGTGACTTTGGCATACGATCTTCGTTTGGGGTGCACAATAGCTTGTTGTAAAGGTATCATCGAGGAGATTCATTTTGGGGGCTCAATCAGAGCCTTGATATTTAATTGAGAATCTCGATCCCGAAAAACCTTCATTTAGGCCCTCAAAATGGCCCTGGAAGTTCAAAACTGCTAAAAATAGTAAATTGCCAAAATTGCCAGAAAAATGTTTTGAGCCAGATGGAAAAGGTGGGTGGCCACTGATATCCACCTAGATCACTATCAATAATGGAAACTTAGTGTATGTAGCGAGATCACGCATGACATGATTTTTAATCGATGAATGAAGTTTCTTAGTGGTGATGGTGACCTGATTCATTTACAAGTTATTTCATGGTGAAGTGATGTATGGAGTCTTGGAGAAAGTGCATGATTATCTAGTGCCTTAAAGATAAAGTTATGTTTTATAAGATTGAAGATAGATTATTTACCTAGTATGTAAAAGGAATATTTCTATCATACCAATTGGTATGTGTACCCTTGATTTTTTATCACTTGTAAAAAACTATCAACACTTGGAGGGGATTTTTGTTAGTTAAAGGCGTTGGAAGTGGGCCATTATTTTCATATAGACTTTGGGTGACAAAATTAAGGGGGGTATGGTGTAATAATATTGAATTCCTAGATAAACTCATGATCCGGATTTTATGAGTAGAATGAAATGAATACATATTCTTAACACAAAATAACAGAGATACAGTAAAACTAGTTTTCTATTCAATAATGAAATAAGTTGAAACAGTAAAATGCAGTGGAAACAAGCTTGCTGGAATGGTGGCGACTTATCTCTGAGAAGAGATGTGACGATTGTGCTCATTCACAAGAAGATGATTAAAATGAGGCTCTAAAGGCCTTTTACAATAAAAAAGAATGCAAAAAACCCTAGACATCCAAAAACCTAACCCTAGGAGATGAAGCGCCAAAAGTCATGTGGGACCCATTTGGGTAAGTTAGTACATTAACTTTTTGGGGTCGTAACTTTTGCATGCAATCTTCGTTTTAGGCGTATGATAGCCCGTTGGAAAGGTATCAACGAGGAGATTAATTTTGGGGCCTCAATCATGACTTTGGCTATCATTGATTTGGGAACATCCTGAAAAACCTTCATTTAGGCCCTTAAAATGGCCCCGGAAGTGAAAACTGCTAAAAATAGTAAATTGCCAAAATTGCCAGAAAATTGTTTTGAGCCAGTTGGAAATGGTGGGTGGCCATTGATATCCATATGGATAAATCCTCCCTTATTAGGAAGCAATGGTCTCCGTTGCGTTGATTTCCCCCATCAGATGAGGAAATGTTTGTTGAATTTGGCCCCAGGTGAGCCACTTGCCTTGGTGCAGGAGTTGCCCTGCTTTGACGACTCAATAAAGTTGGATCCTTTATTGTCGAGTTCCCTTGATCTGTGTGTCCACAATATGATCATTGGATGGTTGTTGGATGCAGTTGGGGTTGAGTTCTGTTGGTGTCAGATGTTCTGCTACGTCTGAGGTGTCCAATAATGGTGGGAAATAAGGGCGAAGGAGATCCACGTTGAACACTGGGTGCAGGCCAAGGAAAGGAGGAATGTTGAGCTCAAAAGAATTATCCCCCACGGCCTTGGTGATGGTGTAAAACCCATAAAGGAGTGGGAAAATATTCTGATGGGGTCCTGTAAGGCGTTCTTTCTATAAGTGCAACCAAACTTTGTCTCCCACCTGAAACTTATGTGGCACCCGATATTGATCATGGCGTCGTTTGTACTTGTAATTGGACTTTTGTAGGATATCCTAAACCTGTTGGCGGATGTGTTGGATCTGCTCAATGAACCAGGTGGATTTGTCAGCTTCAGTTGGAATAAGATATGATTCGGTCAAGGTGATCGCAAGGGGAAGTGCAACATCTATGGGACCCAGTGGTTGGAATCCCAACCCCACCTGAAAGGGGTTGTGGTCGGTTAAGCTATGCAAGGATTGATTGTAGATATGTTGGACATAGGGAAGGATCACATCCCATGTGCGAGGGTGCTTTGAATTATTCATGTGAAGGATATGCACAACCATTCGATTTACGACCTCAGTTTGGCCATCTGTCTGGGGGTGGAAGGCCATGGATTTGGTTAGCTTGGTGTCTAGCAGTGACCAGAGGCTCGACCAGAATGTGTTGAGAAATCGACTGTCCCTATCTGAGACAATGGTTTGTGGGATTCCAAAATGTACCCAGACCCATTCAAAGAATATATTGGCAGTGGCCTCTGCTGTGATGCTCTTCTTGCAGGCAACCAGAATCGCCATCTTAGAAAAGAAGTCAACAACCACAAAAACACAGTCATTTCCCCGCTTGGTGGACGAGAGGCCCGACATGTAGTCCATTGAGATGGATTCCCATGGCCTGTCAGGAGTAGGAAGAGGGGTGTACAGGCCCTATTTCTTAGTGGTTGGTTTGGCAATAGCGCAGGTAGTGTAGGACCTGATATACTTGATGACCTCATGTCGAAGTTTCGGCCAGTAGAAATGTTTTTGTAGCATCGCCACTGTCTTTTCAACACCAAAGTGTCCTGCCACCCGAATATAGTGGGATTCCCAGATCATCTTTGTTCGTTCACTTGATGAAACATAGATATGGCCCAGACGACAAAACAACCCATCCCGAAGATATAAATTATCGACAACTATGTTTGTACCCAACATTTGGTAGGTGGTGGCGAAGTTTGGGTTTATCTCATAGAGTTGGGGCCATCCATAGGTCTCATGGACGCAAGAGTCTAGCACTGTGGTGAGTGTCACGACTGGTGGTTTACTGAGGCAATCAACGATGTGATTGGTGCTGCCTATTTTATACTTGATGTTGAGATGGAATTGCTGCAAGTATGTGGACCACTTTTGATGGCGGTCATCCTGAAATTTTCCTTGTGTCTTCATAAACTGAAGTGGATTATGATAAGTGTGGATGACTGTCTCCTTCCCAAGAATGTAACGTATCCACTGGAGGCAGGCTTGCACAATGGAGTAGATTTCTTTGTCATGAGTAGGGTATTTACAGACAACATCGGATAGTGTCTCACTATGATAGGCCATGGGGTGGACATGCTGAGTGAGAACGACGCCCACAACATAGTCTGAAGCATTTGTCTTGATCTCAAAGGGATGTTGCAGGTCTGGTAGTGAAAGTAATGGGGATGAGCACAAGCGCTACTTCAAATCATCAAACACTTTTGTTGGGACCAGCCCCACACAAATTTTTCCTTACCACCACCCCTGGTGATTTGGTTGAGGGGCCATGCAATATGGGAGAATCCCAACACAAACTTGTAGAAATTGGCAAGGCCCAAGAATCTTCGAAGCTCAGTGAGTGTGGTTGGGGCTAGCCAGTCACAGATGACTTGGATATTGGTTGGATCCACATGTACACCATGTTGATCAATGATATATCCCAGGTAATGGACCCTGTTCATGCCGAAGGATCATTTTTCCAAGTTGGCGTATAGCTTGTGCTACCGCAGGGTGTGCAAAGCCTGTTGAATATGTTGCAAGTGTTCAGTCCAAGTATTTCTATAAATGAGAATGAAATCCATATACACCACTACAAAATTATTGGTGAATGGTCATAGGATATCGTCCATCATCCTCATGAAAGTAGACAAAGCATTTTTCAAACCAAAGGGCATGACCAACCATTCAAAAAGGCCTTCATTTGACTTGAAGATAATCTTCCATACATTTGTCTATTCTATCAGGACCTGGTGGTAGCCAGACTTTAGATCAATCTTACTGAAGTATTTATCCCCCATGAGTTGATCAAGGAGGTCGTTGATTCGGGGAATTGGGTATTGGTTTCTGACTGTGATTTTTTTCAGAGCCTGGTAATCAATGCAGAGTCGCCAAGTTCCATCTTTCTTCTGTCCAGCACAATTGGGCTCCTACAAGGTGATGAGATGGGATGGATGTGCCCCTTGTGGAGAAGTTATTGGATTTTTCACTTGATCTCCTCGTTCTCTAACAGAGAGCGATGATAGACTGGCCCATTGGGTAGCGATGCACCGGGGGTCAGATCGATGGGGTGCTTGACCTGGCAGTGCAGAGGTACTCCAGTAGGTGAGGAGAAGATATCTGAGTATTCTTCCACGACCTTATCTACTTGCTTATGCTATGTGGAGAGGTCGGCCCCAGAGACCATGGATGTGGTTGTGATATTTCACTTATTCTGAGAACGAATCACGAAGAAGAAAAACTTCCCTGTCTGAGAGATGACCTTCCTTCATTACTTAGCAGAGATCAAGGAAATAACACTAGGTGGGACTTCCTCGGGTATCCTGTACAATTTCCTGTTCAAAGTAATAATAAAACTACGAGGCCTAGACTCATATACAACATGACGTTTCCATAAATGAGGTTGGCCCAAAATAACATCACAAACTTTGAGAGGAGAAACATCACACAAAACCTCATCTTTGAAGGGATTGATGCCATATGACATTCGACACTGTTGGCTGACACAGAGATCGCTTCCTTGGTAGAGCCATCCAATGGTGTAGGGTTGTGGGTGAGGCATTGTGGACAGGGCTAGCCACTTGATGACCTCTACAAAGATGAGGTTCTTCTGGCTACCACTATCAATGATGAAGTGCAGTAGGGTGCCTTTTACCCACATTTGTGAATGGAAGAGGCACTCTCTTTCTTCTGGCTTGTCTGGTTCACCGGGCTGGAGCTTGGTGGTAGCAACAGTGGTACTGGGTTCCACATCAATGATCTGTCTTCCCCTTTCTGGTTCTAGCTCAGAGTTAGAATCTGCATCTAATTCAGAGGCTTTCACTTAGGCCACTAGTGACTTCTTTGAGGGACAATCAACAGTGTTATGCCAAGGGCTCTTATGGAAGTCGAACCACTTCCCAGTATGTTTCTTTGTCTTTCCAATGTCCTTCTTTCCTTGTGGCTTGGACTGGTTGTCCTGATACTGTGTAGCTTTGCTCTATCCTTTTTTTTGTGGGTTGGGGCCGCCCTTTTCTGGCTTTTTTTGTGAGGGTTTCCCAGGTCCAAATTGCCGCATCTTTTGTTTGAGCTTCTGCTCGATTTTGACGGCATATCAGTAGGTTGTGCCCAAGGATGAGATGTATAGAAATTCCATTTTGGTATGGATGTATCTATGCATAGCACTGCGATACTTGAGCACAATATGTCACTCTGAATCTTTGATACCCAGCTTGGTGCGCAAGGTATGGAAGATATTTGTGAAATCTGGCACTGCTTGGTCTCTTTCTTGCCGCAGTGTGGTCCATTTGGTATATAAGTTGTCATAACTTCCGACAAGGTAGTATTGTTCCTTAATAGAATCCTTGAAGGAATCCCAAGTGGTTGTGACTTTAAATAATGAAGGTTCCTATGTTTCCTTTTTCTCACAGAACGTTTCCCACCAATCTTTGACATGACGGACGACTTTGAGGAGTGAAAAAGTAATATTTTATCTATTCGAGAAGTTATGGACAAAAAAATACCCTTCTAGCAAATTCAACCACATGTCTACATCATCTGCGTCTATCTGACCTTCAAATATAGGAATATCGAAGTTTATTTGTACCTTGAAGGGGGTGGCGCCTCCTCTCAAAGAAGATGCGTCGCATGTTGGTAGCCTCCAAAGGATTTGCGCGAAACTATCCATCATCTCATTCCTCTGTTGCGTGAGGGATTCCTCAATCAATAGTTTGAAAGGATCTCATGTCCCATCATATTTCTTTTCTCCTACCATGAGAGGTCACTTGGGCATGCGAGAGATTTAGTCCTCAAGAGAAGCAAGCTCAAGACCCAACTTTTTGTACTCTGACCTCACTGGAGATATGCATTAAGACGACAAGGAGCAGACTGCTCTGATACCACTGATCCATATTTTATGAGTAGAATGAAATGAATACAGATTATTAATAGATTCTTAACAAAAAATAACAGAGATACAGTAAAATTGGTTTTCTATTCAATAATGAAATAAGCTGAAACTGTAAAATGCAGCGGAAACAAGCTTGTTGGAATGGTGGCGGCTTATCTCTGAGAAGAGATGTGACGGTTGCGCTCATTCACAAGAAGATGATTACAATGAGGCTCTAAAGGAATTTTACAATAAACAGGAATTCCAAAAACCATAGACATCCAAAAATCTAACCCTAGGAGATGAAGCGCCAAAAGTCATTTGGGCCCCATTTGGGTAAGTTAGTACATTAACTTCCCGAGGTCATAACTTTTGCATACGATCTTCGTTTTAGGCGTATGATAGCCCGTTGGAAATGTATCATCGAGGAGATTCATTTTGGGGCCTCAATAATGCCTTCTTCTATCTTTGAGTTGGGATGATCTCGAAAAACCTTCATTTAGGCCCTCAAAATGGCCCCAAAAGTGAAAACTACTAAAAATAGTAAATTGCCAAAATTGCACGAAAACTATTTTGAGCCAGTTGGAAAAGGTGGGTGGCCACCGATATCCATATGGATAAACTCATATGGGCATATGTGTTTTATCCCAATTCACATTTTGGAGGANCAAGGGTTATATCATGTGCTTTACTACGACACATAGTATTAGCACATTGTATTCCAAGTAACGAAGCCTATTTAAAGGCTTAATGTATCTTATTGTGAAGTGCCTCAAATATCCATTGTTGTTTGAATTGGCCAAAGGTAATGAATATATCTTTGTGTATTTTTCTCAACTTTGTGTTTCGATGTTAGTTCTAGTCTTTAATTGATGTGTGCATGTTTTCATTTATCTCTCTCTTGCACGTAAAAATTTAACAGTTTGTTGTTGGGAATGATTGTTTTAGAAATAAAGTTATTATAGCTACCATTGTTAATGATGGTGTGAAGAGGTTGGCCTTTGAACCAAGTTTGTATGTGACTAGGCCTTTCTGTATGTATGTACTATGTGATGCATACGAGTTCAAAAAATGCATATAGGAGAGAATTGTGACTTGTGTATCTTCACCAACCCTTCCCTCAAGGTTGGAGGTGGGATATGTTAGGGTAAATTTATACTTTAAAGGGTGTGTCTACATTGAAGGGAACTTTAGAACCACAATTATAGAAGTTGTCTACACTTGTGAATCACAATGTCCTTCAAACGTTTCAAAAAATGATCCTTCATGGATGTAATTGTCATGGCCTTTTTCATTTTAGAAGATAGTTTGATGTTGTAATGAGCCTACAACAATGTGAGTATAGTTTATACCTCGACAAGAGAAAACATTGTTATGATTAGACAATTGTGTGAATGCAATGTATGACTTGGAAGGAGCCACTATTATGCTACAAATGTGTGTGTGTGTGTGTGTGTGTGTGTGTGTGTGTGTGTGTGTGTGAGAGAGAGAGAGAGAGAGAGAGAGAATTCTACTTCTTCTAGTGTAATCCTCTGAGACCAATGTTCCATGGATGAATGGATAAGAACATATGTTTGCTACTTTCATACATTGATGATCCACTTTGAGGATCTAAATCAAAGGACAAATTTAAATTAATAAGAGAAGTGATTAAGTTATGGGATCATAAGCATTGCTAGAAATGAATCAAAAATAGATTTTGATTGTTGTATATATGTTGTATTCTTATAATGTAGGTAGACAGTACATGAATACACGATTCGAGGGCTCGATGTGAGTTGTAGTTTTTGCATGGTTTTCATCCCATGCTTTTATACCCATGATTTTCTCTCTTAGAGGATTAGGGTTGAATAATGTTGTGGAATACCTATATATTATATTGTGAATTGTTTTGTTAATACAATGAGAAATAGGTGTGGCTTTGAGTTCACTAATTTTCCCAATAAATGGTTTTTAGTTAAATAACTTGTGCATTGTGTATGTGCTATTGTTAGTTTCTTAAGAATTAATTATCATTTCTTCTCTTGCATAGATTTACCAATCACCATTTTTCTATAGTAACTATGAATTGATTTGTACATTTCTCTATGAAAGACATAATAAAAATGAAAATATGTAATGGCATCTACATTTGTCTAAGAGTGTGTGAAACAAAGAAGTGCAAGGTAGTAAAGGGAATGACTAATTATGTATTATAGATCTCTATCTATTATATTTCATATGGTACATAAGATTACATTTAGTCTAGAAGAATGCTTGTTGAGTTGTTGAAGTGATTAAGTTCTTTAACTGAAAGTGGAATGAAAATGGAGTGATTGTTCATCTTCTTGGAATACCGTGTGTTGTTACTAGCACAATGTTTTTGTTGTGTAAGGGTGTCGATTGAGCTTCCATAACAATCCAAATGATCATGGTTGGCATCCCATGTTGTAGGTTCATGTGGAATGTGGGGAAATGTACAACAAGCACAAGGATGATAAATATGTTGAGGTGAAGAGAGTTTGTTGATGTGTGCATGCATGTGCTATCGGGGAGTGCACATGACATGTCGATGTGTCTATGTGTGTGGAAGAATCTATGGAGTGCATGCAAAGTCTATCAAAATATGTGCATGTAGGTCGAAACTTGTTGCACACAATAGGATTTTGTGCTTTAAATGTTGTGGAGGTTTTACAATTGTGAGAGTGCTACCCCTCAACCTAACCTGTCAACGACGATGGGAGGCCTCTAGGGGCCTTGCATATTGTATCTTGTTGGAGGTTTTGTGCACCCTAGCTTTGGAGTAGTGCACAAAGTTGAAGGGTGTTGATATGGTCTAGACAGAGGAGGTTGGCTCCAAACATGGGTGCTTCTTGGCATGCTTAAGGTTGTACTAAAAAAATATGGGGTTGTGCTTAGATCACTCAATCCCTACTCATGCATGATTCAAAGGCTTGTTATCTTGGTTGTTAGATTTTATTTGCTTGGATGTTGGATAGAGGTGATATCTAGTGGATATATGTTTCCTTGTTAGTCCAATAAAGACATGATTTTTAATTGTTTTTTTTTAATTTTTTAATCTTAATAATCCATTTGTATTCATTTGAATATTCAGTATAGGGGATGTGGTTGACATTATTTCCTATTGGATGGATCTACCTAGGTCCTTCATCATTCAATGTGTGATAGTTGCTTAATTTTTACCTATAAATCATAGTCTTTTATTGGACAAATATAACATAACATGAGGATAAATGAGGAGTGGTATTGCAAGAAGGGAGCACTTAGATGGGAAAGTGGGAATTGTGTTAGTTTTTTTCTAAATTTGGAATAGATGAAAGAGTGAGTAGATATATTGAAGGTGATTATGGTGGGTATGATTAGTGCCATAATTTAAAGCATTGTGGCACTTAGGAAGGAGATTTAATCTTTTATTCATTGTCATGTAAGGTGGAAGAATTTTGAAACATGAATTGTTGAGCAATAAACCAATGCAATGATTTTGATTAGGTACTTGGTTTAGAGAAGGGGCAATAGGAAAGTGAATGTCCTAGTGGAGGTCAGTTCTATCATTTNATTTTTTAATCTTAATAATCCATTTGTATTCATTTGAATATTCAGTATAGGGGATGTGGTTGACATTATTTCCTATTGGATGGATCTACCTAGGTCCTTCATCATTCAATGTGTGATAGTTGCTTAATTTTTACCTATAAATCATAGTCTTTTATTGGACAAATATAACATAACATGAGGATAAATGAGGAGTGGTATTGCAAGAAGGGAGCACTTAGATGGGAAAGTGGGAATTGTGTTAGTTTTTTTCTAAATTTGGAATAGATGAAAGAGTGAGTAGATATATTGAAGGTGATTATGGTGGGTATGATTAGTGCCATAATTTAAAGCATTGTGGCACTTAGGAAGGAGATTTAATCTTTTATTCATTGTCATGTAAGGTGGAAGAATTTTGAAACATGAATTGTTGAGCAATAAACCAATGCAATGATTTTGATTAGGTACTTGGTTTAGAGAAGGGGCAATAGGAAAGTGAATGTCCTAGTGGAGGTCAGTTCTATCATTTTGTGGTACAAAATATGAGAGAGCCAAAATGTGGAATAATAATGTTGAATAGTGCTAGATAATTAATAGGCTCTTAGATAAATATATTAAAATAAAGGGAATACATTTTCAAAGATAACCACCTCCCATATCGTATTAAGTTTTACCTATAAAGAAAAGGAAATTATCTATGTAGTGGAAAGTTTTTGTGATGAATATTAAGTTAATTTTAAGTTTTCTCTCATTCCATATCAATTGGTATCAGAGATTATGTTCTCGACTTCAACAATGAAGCAAGAAAAATGACTCAATCCCCTCCAAATCGGACTTACATAACCACATTCTAATAGGAACTAGCTCCCTCTACAACATTTTTTTTATTTCTATAACAACAATAAATGTTTCAACAAAAATTATTATATTTGTACCCCCAAGGTTTCTTTATAGTCAGCGCAACATTTCTCACCCAAACTAGCAACTTTCATGATGAGTTCTAACATTTGGCTTTTGGTCCACATATTTTGTGATCTCCATGGCATTTGCATCACAACATTGGAAAACTCAAAATTATCCAAATTCCTATGAATAATTATGTAGCCAATTTAGTTTAACATTCAAAAAACAAGAAGAACCTAAAATTTTCCATCATCCAAACTCATGTAGCAACTGTAAGAATTTTTCTAATGTGGTTTTTCAATTTTCTCTGGTGGAGCCATTTAAACTCAAGGATTTGTCCTCTCTCTACAATTATTTATATCCATCAACAATCCATTGGCGACTCACTAGAACGACCTAAATATTTGAGAAATTTTCAAGATCAAGAGAATGCAAAAAGAACAATATTGTTCCCACATAGAAGCCCATGGATCCTCATAAGGAGAACCATAATGAAGAACTTTCCCTCATCACTCTGCAAATTCGTCTTTTCCAATAACAACAAAAAATTTATCTATCAACAACAATAGGTTCTCCAGTGTCTGGCCACTTTGGTGGAAGACATGAAGATCTATATCTCCAAACCAATGCCTCCCTCAAAGGTCACTCTCACTCAATTTGTGGGCTTGTTTTATGGAAAATAAGTTGGTGCTTGGATTCGAGAATTCTCCATTTATTTTAAGCATAAATATAACTTGTCAGAATGGGACAAGATTACCTTGGTCACTTGTCACTTCCAGGGTCTAACTTCCTAATGGTGGTAAAATGATTAGCAGACATGGGTCGAAGAAACTTATCTTCATGTTGAATTTAATGAGGAGGTAGTTCAACCAAGTTCCCATGATATCACTAATTGGTACAAATCCTACACTGCTCTTTGTGAGTTCTTCTATATGCCTGGCTATAGTGAAGGCCTATGGTCCACATGTCTTCAACTTTGGAGATTTTCCAACCAGCCAATCCAATAATACATTAAAATTTTCTAAAAGCTCCAAGCAGATATCTCCATTTCTAACCCAAGACTGTTGATGATTACAACTACGTGAGACATTCTCCAGGACACAAAATGATTGAGTCGACCTGAGATAGAGCCCCTGAGATGGGCATGTGGTTCCTATCTGAGACAGAGTTGGAACGTAGAGATGGCCTCCTCCTTACAGAGAGTTGAGAAGAAATCCAGATGATTCTCTTGTGTAACACAATGATAAAGGAGATCTACAGAGTTGGATGTGTCTGTGGCTGAGCACAAGGTGAACATGTGAATTACCATAGAGTTTGGTGCATTGTCATGAGAAAAAAATGGAGATGATGTATTAGCCTCCTCTTAGAAACGAGTTGAGATGATGAAATCCAGATGACTCTCATGTGTAATGCAGTGGGAAAGAAGTTATGTTGAATGGACGTGCTTGTGGATGAGCATAGGTGAATGTGATCCTAGTGGTTGAGCTCTAGTGAGAGTGGTTCTCCCATGTAATGAAGTGAGATAGAGATATGGGCATCCCTATTGATGTGCCCCTAGTGGTTGAGCACTAGTGAGAGTGGTTCTCCCATGTAATGCAGTGAGATAGAGATATGGGCATCCCTATTGATGTGCCCCTAGTGGTTGAGCACTAGTGGGTGTATAATATCCCTTGCTATATTGTTCAAGAGTCAGATATGTATGTAACCCTAATTGTAAATGTAAAGGGTACAGGTCATCCCCACCTTAATGTAATTGATAATTAAAGTAAAAGATAATTAATTTGATTAATATTAATTATATTATGATATAGAGAGGTCGGCCCTGTTGTTCCAATAGACACTTCTATTGACAGGTCAAGTCTAATATAAGTAAAGGTAAATTCCCCATTGAGGAATCATATATTTTGTGTGAGTTTGGAAATTTCAGCAAGTACATCTTCTTGGGAATAGTGCGCACCTCTCTTGGGAACTAGTCTTCTAGGGTTTGCAAGCACCCTCTTGTGTGCTAGTTTTTCTTAGTGGTGAAGGTCTTTCTATTGAAGAATATAAAAAAGGATTTGGCTAGGTTTTATGCCCTTGTTGAGAAGGGTTTCCCAGGATACTTCTTTTGTTCTTGTGCATGGTGTTTCTTCTTGTGATCTTGGTTGTTGCAACATAATTGTTTATGGTTTAAGTTAAATGCTAAAAAGGAATGAAATTCATGCTTAAACCTTGCTTATTGAAAAATCAACAAGGACAAGGACTTATCATTAAGTTTAATTATGGTTTATTACCTCATTTGCGCAATGAAGTAGCCATGTATCTCATTCATCTCCATCTTTATCTTTTCAACATGCTTTGACGGTAGAAAGTAATTTTGGAAACCATTATTTTTTCCACTGTTCCCCTTCTTTTTTTTCTCCTAGACATTCCTACTCACCCACGACTTTACCAACTCCTTCCTCTCTAGCTTTCCCCACTAGACAGTAAGTGTAATTTTCACAATACCACTACTCATAATAGTGTCAATTGTTGCACCCTTCAAGACCAATGCTTTGTTCAAACATTATTCTCACATCCTCTCAAGTGCCCTTTGAGGACATTATCAAAATTGAAAATACTACGAAATCAAATCCCTGACTTGTTCTTATGGGTAAATATTACACCCCTTCTAATCATGATTTGTTATTTACTTATAATTTACATGTCAATGATCACTTAGCTACACTAATTCTTGAAAATGGTAGTCAAAAGAACCTTGTTTTTTATGCCATTTTTAAATCCATGGCACTCAATGTAATCCCTCATCCCCACCCTTATCTCCTTGGTTGGGTGAATGAAGAGGATGAATCCTTATGTATTTCTCAATGATGTGTGGTTACGTTTTCTATCGACACACATTTCAAAGACAATGTTCTATGCGATGTAACCCCCCATGGACTATGCAAAATTTATGTTAGGTAAGCCATATCAATTTGACCACTTTTCCCAATATGATGCTTACACTTACTCTTATGTACTCACTAAATATGGACACAAGTATCACTTTCACTCATTGGAAAAACCTTAGCTCTTCTAGCTCTCATGCAATGACATTGTAAGGCAAGTGTATCTACATCAGTGCCTATACCTTGGAATTCTTCGTCAAACAAAATATGCTACTATTCATCCTCAATTAGACTCCCTACATCAATTCTTGCACATTGTAAGGTAAAATTGTGTTCCCCCTCATCGCCATCCTTGGTTGCACCCTCAACATCCTCCTCTAAGTTATACACAAGACAACATCCACATTCATTTTATTAGGATGCATTTTGGAACTTAGCCATAGGGATCTACAAATCAAAATCATGTTAATCCTATATCTCAAGGGCTACAAATAGAGAAATAATCTACTATTGGTGTTGCTTCAACTCCTATAGGTGTTGTACAACTTGGAAATTCCAACTTATAATGTTCTTTGGATGGTCAAGCACATACTACCAAAAATGAAAGGAGATATTATTTCCTCAAGAAGACTTGTTAGCCTAATTGGGAGCTTCCTTTAGAATTTATGATACCGAGTGAGTAGGTAGAAAACATAATGGCTTCAGTTAGAAACATTGTTGGATCATTTTCCATAATCACACCCATAGTTACCATTAATATCTCATAATTTTCTTCTACAACACCTCCAAATCAATCCAATCATAGTGGATATGTTGTTTCTATAGTCATAGCATCACCATGGACTCCAATAGTTGTTGCACTAGTTATGCCTCTTTTTACCATGAAAATTCATTTAGTTTCACCACTCAACTATGTGCATCTAGGTCACCATCAATTCATATTAAAATGAAATTTGTATTGCCCCTCTTTTAAATCAAAAGGAGAGTGGGGACCATGTTGACTTAAACTAGGATGAAATGGTATAGAATATGAGAGAGGCGAAATGGAGAATAATAATGTTGAGGACCTAGAGAACAATAATGATGGATAGTGATAGATAATTAACAGGTAGTTAGTTTGTTGAATTCCTACTAGAGACATAGGTTTGTGGTATGAATATTTCGAAGATGAGGTCCACGATATAATTTTTGTAGGTCTATAGGAGGAGGAGGTATGTGGAAGGTAACCTCTCACTAGAATTCATCATGCACAATGGAGAGATCTTCCTGGATGAACACGAATACAAAAAACCATGGGCTAAGGTTAAGGTTGAGAAAATTATTGGTAGAGGTAGCGGTTTTTTTGTAGTGTCATTCACTCATGAAGAAAGGTTTCTACTATAATTGTCATTGGAGGAAGCTCTATGGATTGACCGCATGAACACATGTGTAAGAAGAAGAAGGTTTACAATAAGAACAAAATTTCGAATACATAGATCTTTTATGATCATTCAAAATAAGAGTAATCTTTGGAGTCTCGACAACCTATGGATTTTCCTCAGAGTTGTGATCCAATGGATGGTGGTTTTTTCTTCATCTCATTTGAGTGAATATTTATATGGTTTCAACTCCAACTATGCTATGATTTGAGAGATCAAGGAGTCAATGTCAATAGACAAAACTAGGAAATTATCAGGATTTGGTTAAGTCTATAAGAGAATAATTTCATTATGTTATTGGTACATAAATATGCTCTAGGCTCCTTAGATTTCACAAATGTTAAATTTAAAGGAACAAAAGAACGAGAATTTCAAAACATCAAATCTGAATAGGGAAGTTTCATGCTCTGTAGGTACAAGTTAGGGTTTCCATAGGTAGTTGGTCTGAAGTCTTTGGATCATAGTGATAAGGATAGGGGTTGAGCTAGCACAAAGTGTTTGGTGATGATGGAAGACAAAGTAGTAGATTACATGCCCAATCTGGTAGAGGGATAGTCATTTTGGGCTATCCCGAGACTTTTCCATCCTAGCATTCTAACTGAGATATGGTGGACATGGTCAAAAGGGTCACTCCCACTAGAGAAGGACATGTTGGAAAATATGGATGACCTCAAATTGGCCTTCTTAATCCTTGATAGTGGTGGAATAATTAAGGGAAGTTATGATGGAGAGAGGGATTTTATCCTACTGCAAACATATTGTGGGGATATCAAATTTCATCTTTGTAACTCTTCGATGTAACATCCCTGGCCATCCATGCCAGGGCATGCTACACTAGAGAATGCTTTTATTCTCTCTGCGGAACATACTGTAACATACCCAGCATCCAACTGAGCTATGCCACATACATTTTTCTTTTTCGAACTGCATGCAATTGAACATATGCACACAGAACTCTTGTGGAAACTTTATATATAAAACGTAAACAGACAAATACATTCTGTAAATTCATGGATTCATACTGAATCAACAGTAAACATATACATGCAACATATACAGGCAATACCCATAAATATAAAGACAATTATAATCACACATAGGATAAACCCATAAAAATAAACACTTAAATAATAATGCAGCATGTAAATTTATCACACAATTGACACTTATTTTGGTAATAATATCACCAATTGCGTGTAGACCTTCCACAAACCTCCCAACCTTAGACCGCACTGCTCATCACTCTCAGTATTGGGTCACCCCCGAGCTGGGACTAAGCTCCACCTGGGTAAAGGGATTCCTAACCAAGCTAATGGATCATAGACAACAGGAAACACTCTGTCATAGCTGCCCACTCAAACTAGCAGCCTACATTCCCTCATTCCCCACATTCCTGTCCCACCCCAGGAAGTGTTCCCCTTATCTACTCAACAGTCCTTCGGTTGCCCCACTTCCTTTCCGGGATTCAGCAACAGGCCAGACATGAAGTCTCAGAGCCCTGTAGCTGTAGTTTAGCACCTTTAGGAAATCAATTCCCATAAATTCTCTCACCCATAGAGGAATTTCTCACGGGACTGACAACCTGCTTCTTCAGTCCAACTCCCAAGCTAACCAGCTACACAAACAGGTATGGCTATGGATAAATGTTCAGGTACAGTGACATGAAGGTACAGAGGACAACTGACTGAGTGAGTGAATTTTGATGGATGATTGACTGAATGATTGAATGATGGCCGAAATCCTGTAAACAATGATAGAAAATGAACTAAGTCCAAACAATATGTATGCATGTCAACAACTTGACACTATTCATGTTGGGAGCTACTTTGGCCCACTTGTCCCCATCTTTAGAACTTAGGATAAAATAATTATCCATACTTTATACTTTAATAAATATTAATGTAATATTCCTTTTTGGCTTAAGCTCCCTAGATTATCCCCTTTTCCTTAACTTTTAGCCCCCACCCTTTCCCTAACTAGTGGAGTTTATTCCCCCATACTCTTTTATCGTGGTCGGTCTGCACGGAGTGATGTATTTTATATTAATTTTGAGACATATACAAAAGTAGGCACACTGGCCTTTAACATCTAGGCTCTCCTACCTAATAATCACAAAATTGGCTCACCAGCCTATAAAACACAACATATACACAAAGGCTCCCTGGCCTCAAAATCACGTGCACTTAAGTTGTTGCGCGCGATATCCTAGAATGTGCACACTTCCTCATTTTACTACACAGTACATGCTCGCACTATGCCATGAAAGGTGCATACAAAAATGATATCAAATAACTCACCAACTTAAGTAAATTTTCATTTACATTACAATTGGGTTTGGCCTAGGGATATTACATTCGAGGATTTATATCTAACAACGAGAGACATGTTTTATTGGTAATAACCTAGAATTTAACCTAATGAGTGGATCATCCAGGGTGGAAATATGGATCCATGATAAACCCTCGCTAGAAGAAGAGAAAAAATCTAAAAGAAGGAAATGCATCAAAAAAATCCAGAGCCGACAAGTCTAAATTTGGGTTTAAAAAACAGATTAAATAATGTTTTGGAACTGGAAGAGAAAGAATTTGTATGATTTTTTCTTGGTAAAAATATGTATTGTGAATGTTTAAAGGACTGCATAAGGTTAAACTTTGAACCTTTGGTAGGATACACACCCCACATAATGGCCATGACTAAGGGGTGGCTAGTATGGGTTTTTAAGAAAATAGAAGAGATAAAGAAGGTTCTACATAGAATATGGAAGTGGGGTTCCCAAAACCTTTTCCTATAGAAGTGGCATGTATACTTTGATGAAAAAATGGCCTAAGTGGATATTTTACCAGTATGGGTCTAAATACTAGGGATACTACTGGTATTATGGTGCGAGGATGTTTTTGTAGAAATAGGGAACTCCCTCAGGAATTTTATGAATTTGAATTATCTTTCCAAGACACTAGGTACTTCGATATGGAAATAATACTAGTGGGTATTGAAACCAGTAAAGGATTGGTAAAGGAATTGGTTAGCAAAAAAGGTGAAGACTATTTTCAACTAACTCTTAATTACAAAGGAATTTCCTTCTGATGCAGGTGACACCATAGCTATGGGAACCTCGCAATGGAATAAAATTACCCTAATTAGAGGAAGGTATGGGCTCAGCAAAAGCAACCACAATTTGTGGCAGTGGAATTTCCAGAATCCTTTCAAATAATTAGAAGGACTGGAGTTATTAAGGAAAAGAGGCAAACAAAAGGTACCTTAGACAAGACAGAGGCACCAACTGAGTATCCCTCAGCTTCAAGTCTTCAAAATTAAAAAATTCCATATGTTTTCAGTGACAACAAGGACCGCAATCACCCCATGTGTAAGTCCTCTAAGTTACATTCCCCTTATAAAAGGAAATCTTCAGAAAATTTAGTTTTGGGAACGTGGGGGTTAGAGGTAGATACAAATGGTTTGGAGTCCATCAATGAATGTTTTCCTAGACTTTTAGGAATAAAAAATACTATTTTCCCAACCCTTATCCCTATACCAATGAAAAATAAGGATCAAGTAGAAGACGAAGCCTAGGTGGGGACTTCTAAAAACCCTAACCTAGATTATAAGGTTGGGAAGGCCTCTCGAGATTCTTCCCATCTAGAATCCTCCAAATATAACCTTCAACCCAAAAGAAAAGTATTCCTTGATTTCCCAAGGAAAGGGTCAAGGGATTAGGGTTCATTGATGAAGAAAACTAGAAGCCAAACCAAAGATGAAAAAAGACTTATACGTCCATGGCATAGAAACAAGAATTTTCAGAGGTTATATGTCGAAACAACTATCTCTAATTAGGTCTATTATGGCATATGCCCCTAGTGAGGGGATTGAATGATATTCATGACCCTCAACTATAGAGGTTTGTCCAATCCCTCAAATAAATTGGCCATTGGGAGGCTTATAGAGACACTAAAACCCTCCATTATCCTCCTACATGAAACAATGACATATAGGTAAAATGTTTTTTAGGAACTCTCAAAAATTATGATTGGGTGGGATTTTAGTTACATTGATGCTATTGGGAAATATGGTCAAAATATTACAGGATGGAAAATATGATCTTTTACCCTATGTAACTCTTGGTCCTTTCCAATAGATCTAGGGGTATATTTATTTTCATTAGATAAGGGGAAATAAATCTATGTCCTAAATATGTATGGCCCCTACTTGGATAGAGTGGAATACTGGGACAATTGTTTTGGTATGAAGTGTATCGAGAGAAATATTGTGGTGATAGGGGAAGATCTAAACTTTACGTTAGGAGCTTAAGAAAATTGGGGACCTAGTTCCCACATGGAATGTCTCTCAGTTTATTTTATAAAAAAGTTAGAATTTTTTAGCCTACTAGATATCAAACCAACAAAAATAAATCCAACCTAGAGAAACAAGACAATAGGGGTAGACAAAATAGTCAAGAGGCTTGACTACTTTCTAATATATGAAGGATTTCTAGATGAATTTATTCATGTGAGGTAGTGGGTAGCCTTGGGAGGGGACTCAAACCATAACCATTTTGTGT
>SNQJ01S0056645.1:79060-96416 GCA_010110895.2 Picea sitchensis | reverse complement strand
GTCTCCCTCTTCAATGATCAAAGATTCATATTCTCAAGAGATTCTTCTCCAACTTTTGCTCATTCACTTCCTTTGATCATTCACCTCTCTGAACTTATCTTATGTTTGCCTGTCGATTACAAACTTATTGTTCTCATGTCATCTTCATTGTTGCCATCAATGACAAGCATTCATTTTCTGATAACTGTCTGTTAAATATTTTCCAACAAACTCCTGATGTCGTTCACCTGCGTTCTCCCAAGATACGAACTCCCGATGCCTCAGATATGATAGTCCAGATCCTCCCTTAACCCGATGGCTCAGATCATATCGTTCTCACTACCGACTCCCGAAATGTCGTTAACTCGAAGTGCCAAATCAATGGCTCATGCTCCTCTATATCTGACGGCTACTATCAAATTACAGACTCAAATTTTGCAAGTTCCTATAACTCTTACTTCCAATTTCCCAAGTTGCAAACTCCCGATGAAACCAGATCTACAGTTCAACTCCCTCCTCTGATAAACAACTGTGATCAAATCGTGATATTGTGAGTGCTTACAACTCTGTCTTTGACTTCCTTGAGTCACAAGTCAGCGAAACACTGATATCTCACCATGTGTACCCCTTGATAGATGGTTCCTATGATTTTGAGATCTCGTAACCCCTCTCCTCCTCTGTAATTTCAAATCTTATCGTTAGTGCACTTTACCTTGATTGGGTGACTACATTCTTCTACGCTCATGAAATCAATTATAAAATTAGGAGCATGGAAATGTGGCTTTTAATGAATATAGAGTGCTAACTATAAATCATAATTTCTTTTAATTCATTCCTTTGTGCTTTCTTAACAATTGCAAATTGCGACACCAAAAAGCGAAATGCATAAATGCATAGGCTAATTTTATCTATGCTTATTCGAAAGGGATAGATCTTATAGTTCAATATCACATGTTATCAATGTCCTTAAAAAAAGTTTGATTCTAAGTTTCATTCAATGTAATATATCGCATAGTTCAAGGTTCCTATATTTTTCACAAAGCATCAATTCAAAGTTCCTATCTTTTTCACAGATGAAACACTATCAAATTTGTCTTTAAAAGCTTCACCAAAGCTTACTTTTCATAATGTGTGGGACACAAATGAACCTTTTCATGTGATGAGCATTCCATCGATGTTGCAATATGAAGAACAAAACAAGATGTTACATTGTGACAAACATAGTAATGTTGTGTTGTGTCGAACATACAAACATTAGACAATGACGAATATAGTAGTGTTGTGTTGTGTCGAATATATTAACATTGAACAACGGCGAACATAGTAACGTTGCAATCTACCGAACATATTAATGTTTCAATGTGATGAACATAAATTGATGCCATTATGTGATGAACAAAGCCATGTCATCATAACATAAAAAAACATTTCACTCAATGTGAGTCTTGGTGCAATGTTTTGGTGGATTCTTTAGGGAAAAGTTTTTCAAAATGGATATTACCAGGAGAAGAGGCTCATCATGGAAGTTCCATTACTCACCCTCGGCCATTACCTCTACAAAGTCTTGCACATGATTTCATAAACCAAGAGATACATACATTTTCAACTATAAGAGAAGGGAGACGAGGCTCATAAACGAGGAGATACATACATTTTCAACTATAAGAGAAGGGAGACGGGGCATCTGCTGAGATAAACACCCGATATTTTTATTCCTTCCCAGCTTTCAATATTAGTCGCTTGATGGAAGCCACCGTGCA
The DNA here is from genome assembly GCA_010110895.2 of Picea sitchensis. Taxonomy (NCBI): domain Eukaryota; kingdom Viridiplantae; phylum Streptophyta; class Pinopsida; order Pinales; family Pinaceae; genus Picea; species Picea sitchensis. The sequence goes on along the minus strand of SNQJ01S0056645.1, from coordinate 94,677 downwards.
TTAATGTGAGATGAAAAAAAAAACAGAGAAGAAAAAACTACTAAGTTGAAACTCAATGAACCATTCAAATATTTTCTACCGCCTCTAATCTAGGGTTTTTAACAGTCCATCTTGTGCCTCGTCATTTCAACGACTATCCTCTTTGGTGTCTTTTAGCTTTTTCAATGGTAACTTTTCTATTTTTGTCATCTAACCATTCATAGCATATTTTAAGTTTGAATTGCAACATTTACATATTAGGGTTTTTAATACTCCATCTTTCTTGTGCCTCATCATTTCAATGGTTATATTTTTGTCATCTAACAAGTAAGAACAYATTTTTAAGATGAATTGCAACGGTTATATTTTTGTCATCTAACAAGTAAGAACATMTTTTTAATACTCCATCTTGTGCCTCGTCATTTSAAYGGTTATGTKTTTGTCATCCAACAGCTGAGAGCATCTTTTTAAGACGAATTGCAACATTTAGATAAATGGGTAATGGGATCGACTCAAGACAGTTAAGGAAAATATATTTGAAATCGAATTCAAAATTCAACTATACCACTGAATTGAATTCGAATTCTCAAGGATGTTTTGTAAATATTGTTTAATTGGAAATTTTGAATCTTACCTTTTCACAAGGAGTATTGTATAGAGTATCTCTTTTGGTTTGTAAATATTGTTTAATGGGAAATTTTGAATCCCTATCTTTTTATGAGTAAAAGAGCATTTTTTATTTCATAATGTGTATTGAAAAGGTGTGGACTTTTAGATGTTAACTATTAGATTGAGATGAAAATTACTTTTTCATTAAATCATGTTTTTACATTGGACTTTAAACTTTGGTAATTTTTTAAATTAGAGACAGTGAATATGTTATTTAAGTTAAAGTTGTTAATTTTAATGGTGTAATCATTAATATTTAATCATTTTTTTTGGTTTTTCTCCACATATTATAATAAATATTAATTATATTTTATGAGCAAAACTCTTTCAAGATAAGCACTTTTCTTTTCAAATATAAATATTAACTATATTTTATGAGAAAAACTGTTTTATTATAGGGAATTTTCTTGTCAAATTTCTACACTAGTGCCACATACACATTACCTCATCTTGAGACTATTTAAAATTAAATATAAAAAAGAACCCAATACTTTGTCATCCACAATAATGAAGTATCTACATCTAACTTTGTTTTGGATTATTCATGATAATTATTCGAATGTTGATTATTTACATATATTTATTATAACATTTAAAATTTATTTTATTACAAATGAAGGAAAAGTAAGAATATTAAAAACTTGATTACTATCACATAATTGCTATACAAAAACAACAAATAGAAAGAGATCACATAAATTAAGAAAGATTTAAGAAAAATATTTTCAATTGTGTAAAGGAAAGCTCATTGAGGAAAGACAATATAATGGGATACCTTCTTTTTAATTTGAGCTCAATGATAAGGATTTAAAGAAACTTAAAGCAAAGTATATATGAACATGTGTATAATAGTAAATGTAATCCTAGAACATAGAGAAATAGTAATATTAGTTGGATGATGTGAAATAAGATGATGGTGTGGTTTAGTTGGATGAGGAGTGAGAAATATTAGTTGGATGGTGTGAAATAAGATGATAGTGTGGTTTAGTTGGATGAGGAGTGAGAAATATTAGTTGGATGGTGTGAAATAAGATGATGGTGGTTTAGTTTGATGATGAGTGAATTGATTATTTTATAAGTTAGATTATATGATTTAGAAAAAGATATTAATTACATGGGAAGGTATTAATGTTGCAAAAATCTTTACTTAAAAAAAGAGAAAATCAAGAATCATTTTCTTCCTAAGATTAGAGAGAAATGAAATACCATCACTTAATGAGAAGTTAATGAAGAAAAAATTTCAAAATCAATGCAATTTGATTTAAAGAATGACAAATAATTGATATAAATAATGATAGACAATGATTTTAGATAATTCTTCTGATTCGGGTGCCCGCTAAAGCCTTCATGAAATGCCCATGGACACATGATACCACATGTTTGGTTGGAATGTGCCTCCATGACCCACCTAGATCCTCCTTTGTACTCCCCCATGAAAACAATTAAGATTTTTAAACAAGAAATTAAATTGTTGGGACTAGCATTTAACCTCACACATATGGTTGGCAAGGATTTGCGCACAAGAAAAGGGTTCGTTTGACATAAAATTGGTTCTGGTCGTATGCGAGATAACATGGAGATGATGACTCTCCATGGTAAATCGACGCTAATACAACTAAATGCAACTCCATATAGGACACACCCACATTCGATGTGGATTAATTTTGAGGATACACAGTGCCACATACCCATAAAAAAAATTTATACCACAATATTTTACTCTTAACTAAGTAAGAACATTACTCAATTATCTAAATTTCATTAATAAGATATCTCTTACCTTTGAAGCTTTACCTTTAAAAGTTCCATGTGAAAATTTACTTTCTTGACCTATGTTATAGTCTTCATGACACAATTTGAATCTATGCTATACTTCATGTGGTAGGGATATCACCTTATGTTACAATTCCCATGGTATGATTTATGCATTACAACCTTTGTTGGTTACTCCAAAGGGGACCTTTGTCAGAACCTTTTTTTATTAACCAAAGTTCCTGGAATAATTCATTTAATTTTTATGTCTAGTAAAGTCATTGCACGTTACTAGTGGTTTGTCTTGACCGTTCAAGTGTGAAAATAGTTGAAGGATTAAACCAATAATCATATCATAGTTACGATTTATTTTGGAAACATTAATCATTTTTTGTCTTGTAGTACATGAGTGGTTGGAAGTTATTAATGCCAGGCTTGATGTAATCAATGTTCTTAATTTTCACACCCATCTGCAACCTCCCATGGAAACCCTTACGTGTGCCAGGTGTGACTTCTTGGAACAAGAGTGGGGAGGGTAAGTTATGGCCACCTTGCATAGTTTTCAAACATTATTTTCTTTCGAAATTTTCTAGCAGAGATTGAGTGTACCTTCTGATTCGAGTTAACAAGGCTCTAGAGTTCCATTTCTTGTCTTTGAACTTTTGGGTTTTTGTGTCGCATACATGTACTTAACCTTGGACATATTATGTCTACGTTCAAAGCTATGGATTTTCCCAGTCATTCGGGAGCTTTGGAGAAAACTTGGTTAGTGCTTTCACCCTTACTTGATAAACAATTTTGTAATTTATGTTACTCAATTCCAACTCTACAATTTTCGAAGGTGTTTATTTGATAAATTATGGTTGAAGGTCCTATGTGCATTTTATTTTTGCTGTGCAATACTCCAATTACTGTTTCTTTCCTGACCTTGTATTTATTTCAGGTTTAGAAACCTTACAGGTTTCTCTAACAGATGAATGTCCTGGTTACATTTAGATTCTTGTGTAGTATTTCCTTTTTACTAAAGGTATATTTTTGGATACTTAGTCTAATGATGGGCCCTTTGTTATATTCGAGGGTACCCATAAGAAATGAATGTTTAATCTGGCTGGTCGAGACATTCTTCTATAGGAAATTCATCTTGGGTTTGAGTTGCTCCAGGTAAGAATTTCATACCCTAACTCTTTATCATTCTCTTATGAAAGTTTTGGTTTCCTTATGTAATGATTACGCGTCAATGCAAGTATGCTCGAACAAACTAGTAGGGTTTAAGCTGTATCAACCATCCACATACCTTGTAAGTTTAACTTTAAGTGTTTTCCTTTTGTAACTGTGAAATTTACCATACCCGAGTGCCACTTTAAGTTTTTTTTGTGTTTAAAACCTTGTGACACGTAATGACTATGATTTCTTAGCTAGGGTGTTCAACCTTGAGAGGTAACTTAGTTTGTAATTAAACCTTATATATGGATGAGTGTATGTTACCATATTCTCTATTCGAATTAGTGGGATGGTTACTTGTCCTAGATTTGTCGACTATTTTTGTCTAATTTTAACAATAAGTAGAGTATTTTCTCTGTATGTCATTTGCAAGGATTCCCTGGATGTATGGTTGTGTATGAGGGATTATGTTACTGTTGTTCAATTTTTAACTAAAATCAAGCTAAACCCTTCTGCATGTAAAAATGACTTTCACTCTTGTTAATTTACAAAGTCAGGTTGATAATGATGTAGCTTTGTTAACTATTTATCAATGGAAATTTTTCTTTGTTTCTCAGTTTGTGGTTGGAGGTGGTTCTGGCCTTTACTTTCCTTGCTCGTATAATTTTCTTAGTTCCCTTATCATTTTAAGTGAGTTACAAAACTACCTGATTGTTTCTATTTATTGTTATGCCATTTAATTGTTAAGAATCGATTCTCTTAACCTTCTTTTTACATTCAAGATTTTATTCATGGAAATAACATTATCATTTAACATTTAGCATGTTGGTTGTATCTCCATTTATATAGTTTTCTTTATGTATATATTCTATACCATCTTCACAGAATTAGCATTATCATTTGCATCTAACATGTTTGTTGTATTTATATTTATGTAATTTTCCACTCTGTACATATTCTAGAACTTCTTTATGACATTAAAATTGTCGTTTGGATCTATCATGTTGGTTGTATACTCCATTTATATAGTTTCCTCTATGTTCTACGATTTTGTTTATACTTTCTGTATTGGTTATGGATATAATCATTTGTCTTTGATATTTATCGTGACAATTGTATAATGGAATGATACACAGTAAAATCCTTTAATATTTAATTAGATTAAAAACAATTATAACTTAACCATAAGCTTCAAATTGCATGGAAACTCAATTCAAACTAAATATTCAAAAATTACATTTAAAACTGAATTTAATCAAAATATTTTATGCACAAATTTCTAAAGAAAAAATAACTTAATCGAGAACAGAATGGAAGAAAACATGTAACCGAGATTTATTTAGGGGAAAACAAAAGTCAAGTGGACCGTTCCTCCCAACCTTATATCAGAGCTGCCACATATGCCCACTCTGTCACCCCCGAGCTAAATATCAATCCAAAAGTAACCAAGTGACTTGTTGCAATGCATATGGTTATAAGAATTACGTGAAGGTCTCTCTGTCATGTAAGTATTTCTTAGATTTTATATCTTATTTAGAATGGCGTCCCATTCTCTTTGTTATCTTTTATTTTTTAAGTTTTGCCTAGGTATTTGACACTTGTATGAGCCTCCTTCTAATTGACCACCTTTCAAATTGAGTTTTGTTCATTGACCACCCATCAAATTGAGTTTTGTTCATTGACCACTTGTAAATCTTATTTTTACACATGTTACTAAAAACCTAAGATCTTGTTTCACTTTTGTTGAGTTAACTGAATAGATATTCACCACTATGTCTCCCTTTTGTTGTCACTTGGTCCTTATCTTTGTATCAATGGATTTTCTCTTTTAATAGTCCACTTCACGTGTGCTTCCTCTTTTCTTATTAATAAAATAATAAATAAAACAATATTTTTTTTCAGTTAGATCACCAAGATCAATAATGTGTTGATAACAAAAGAATAAAAATAGTAATAAGTTTTGAATTTGAAATTTCAAGGTATCACACACACTTTAGGTGCTATGCAATTCAAATGGAAGGAAACTTTTTCTTCCTCAACACAAGTTGCTCGTCTAGAAATCAGAACACAATACTACTCCGCTCACACAGGTGGATGGTTCTTAGTGAGAGGTTGGTTTTAAATTAATGATTGATGATTAGAGTGGCTGGCACATACAAGTTAGGAGATCTTCCTATTGTCACATATGTGATTGGGCCACCAGGGAGGGTGCCCACCTTCCTTCGCCAACCAACATGAGGACATGTAGTAGTTTTTCAACAACTTCTATTGTAAACTTCCCTTGCTAGTCTATTTCAATAGAGAGTTTCTTAAATAAATAATTAGCATGTCAATCACATCTATCAGTTATTTAATAAACCACATTTCTTAGTGTAGTGGAATATGTTTCTCCATAATTTCTATTAGAATGTTAGTTATGTCATTCAGTAACATTGTAAATAGTGCTTGTCAATCCCACTTTGTAGAGCGCTCCAGAAATAAAACAACAAGTCCCTTTTTTTTGTCGAAAACAAAGTCACACAACCTAATAAAGGTTGCCTTCTTTTGTTGGATAAAGTTGAAGGTATTTTGTTTTTACTCCTAGCCTCTTCTATATGGATCTATACATCTTTTCTACTGTGTAGCATTATGAGTTTTTTGTCTCCCAATCATTTTTCATTGTTGCATTTTAGTTTGTAGGTTGAATTGCATATAAATTGGTATGAGAGCCTATGACATCCTCAAGAATTAAAACATTTTATTTTAATGTTATTTATTGGAAAAACAAATTTCCATTTATGTAAATTCATACTTGATATTATTAAAGTATGTAATGACTATATTTGTGATTGTTGAGCAAGAGTTTGACTTGCCAATTGTCCTCTTTGATGGAGAGATGTATGAGAAGCATAATTTTAATATATTTAATGTTGGAAACAAGTGGAATATGCATGTTAAAAGTACTTTAGTATGACTCCATGAGTGGGGAAGATGTTTGAGTTAACTCAGAGATGATTTTTATGACTGTCGGAAGTGGAGTTATGTCACTCAAAGCTCCTAAAAATTAGGGATTTGTAAAGTTGTGAATTTGCAAGGAGGGAAATGATTTGAAGAAAATTCCTAGGCAAAGAAAAGAGGATAAATACAAAATATGTGGGAGGAAGGATACTACTTAGTCTGTGGTTGAAAAGAGACATTTTCTATGTGAGAAATTTTGTGTTAGGCAAATGAATTTTTTGAATTGTACAAAGGTACTTTTGGCTAAGGAGTGGAGATCAATTCACCCTTATTAAGTCATGGCTGGGATAGGGGGTGATTAGGACAAGTAATCTTGTTTGTTATGCATCTACGGTTGGGTGGAACATGGTTATTCCATTTGTTTCTAGCTTGAATGTTACATATATGTATTCATTTTAACCTATACTTACTCTTGATGCTGTTAAAGTTTAAACTATTATTAGGTTACCTTTCAATTTACTAGATAACAATAACATAGATAGGATCACTGAGAGAAACAAAATCACAAGATACACAATATTTATCCTAGTAAACCCTCATGGGGAAGAAAACCCAACAAAACTTCCTTAATATAGATAGCCAATAGAATACCAAGACAATGAACCAAACACCACATAAATTCCTCTCCCAAGGATGCCCCTCTCTCTCTCCTCCTTCTTCATGAAACTGGTAACTGCAACTTCCTTCAATACTTGTGCACTAGATGAGTGAGCTGAGTGAGTGTACAAATGAGGCGCTGGCCTCTTTTATTTATAGAATCTGGCAGGTGTTGAACTGAAGTGTCTTTTCACTGGCAAGGCCGACTTCTCAATCTTGGTGGTTAGAACCACTTTAATTTGACTGTGGGGCGACTTCTTACTTTACGTATTACAATTAGGTTTTGACCAATCTGCAAAATGAGATTTGGTTAATTACAATGCCCAACATGATCCATCCACAAAATGGGATTGATCTAATCAATAATAAATATATTTTATCTTTTACTTTATCCAGAAAAGGGGATAAGAATATTCTTTGTAGTTACACAATATTTTAACACTTCCTCTTAATAAGAAGTATATTCTTTATCTTTTGGCAGGTCACTAGATGTCAACATCAACTAGGTAGCAACATTCATTGGGTAACATCATCAACTGGATAACATCGTCAACTCGGCAACATCATCATCAACTCGATAACATCATCAACTGGGAAACATCATCAACCGGGTAACATCATCATCAACTGGATAACATCATCAACTAGGTAACATCATCAATGGGATAACAAGAGGCATCAATATAATCCACTTGGTCATCTGGCATCATGATCATTGACTGGCATATCTATAAATTGTAATGATCCCCAAAATTACAAAATAAAAAAAAATTGTTAGGGACATTAACTCTCTTTATTTTCAAATAACAGATTCAAAAGATGTAAGGATAAGGTCTAAGTGGAGATGTTATCTCTATTGAACTCTCCCTCGTCTTATGTTTCCTACCTTGTTTATTTTCCTGAAGTTACTCATGTTACATAGTAGTCATATGTATATCTAGGGATGGCCTTATCATTCCTAGCCTTTCAAATTCCTTGATATTTCTATCATCAGTGGGAGTGTTAACAGTATTCCAAAACAAATCCTTACTCCTTGCAAAATACATTCTAGTATTTATATATCTATATATATAGGTACATATAAATCTATATATATATATATATATAATCTCCTATTTATTAACACTTTTTATATGTGTGTTTACATATATTTAAATGTATCACGTTTGATACTATTAAAGCTTTTCATAAGTTATATTTCTAGGTATGATTGTTTCAATGGGAAATCTCCAAAGTCTCGACAACTTTAACGTTCTTGTCTAGATAGTGTTAATGTATATAGGGAAATATATTATTTCATAAGAAAATAATGGTTATCTAGCATGCATATAACTTTCGACAACAATCACTGTATTACTATAGTTGTGACTTCAAGATTTTAGTCTTAAGTTGTCCAAAGAAGAAAGATCAAACGAGTTTAGTTCCTGGTCCATTTCAAAGTTAAAGGAGTTGGTTCCCTGTATTTGGAGTCTAAGGGTAACCATCCCCCTCTATGATTAGTGTAATGATAACTGACTCATCGCTACCCTCTAACTGAATGAGGCTTAGCCTCAAAGGTTACAATGTAAATCCTTGACCCATCGCCCTCCTTTGCATTAACTCGACACGAGAAAGAGAAGGTGATTGTCAGGGTCCCATTGAACCTCTGTACATTCATTTAATGGAGGTATACACAGGGTCCCTTCCAAGGCCTTTCCTCTGACCTTCGTGTTGAGTGCAGAGTAGGCCACCTCCCGAAATTCACATGGCATGATACGGTTTCACTAATTGCCTCCTTACTTTGCTTCTTGAAGGGTGTAATTAGGTTTTTCTCTCTCCTTTCGACTTTGTCACTCTGCGTAACCTCTCCATTGATGAATGTGGATAGTCGGTCTGGTGTTTATGATGTGGAGAAGGCTCATCTTGGCGAAAGTGAGAACAAGTAACCGAATGCGATCTGGCTTCCCTCTTCGAAATAGGTAAGAATACTTCCATATTGATTTGTTCTAAATCCTTTCTAGAGATTCTTTGTATGATGCATCCTCATTCCTGACTTGAACAATCTAGCACATGAATTATATTAGAGTTAACATGTATATATTGTTACTCATAGGGTTTATTGTTGTTCCTCTTCCTTCCTTTTATGGGTTTCCTTTATCTTTAGGCATTGTGACTAGGTGTTGGATCTCTATGAGACTGCACAAGAGTTCTAGTCTAGGAAGTTGACTTAGCAGGGTAAAACCTACACTGTATATTGTATGTTATACTCTATTCAGGAGAAAGAAAATTTCCCTTCAATAAAATGTTATAATGATTCTTTGCCTCTGTTGGGTGTGGTCATACTGGGTTTTTCTTCGGAGTCCACCATTCTGTAGGTCCGCCCAAACCCCTACTTGACTTTGACGACTGTATTTCTTTTTAAAGATTGTTGCAATTTCCATTTAGTATATATCTTTATTCGTTGAGAAGCACTTCGCAGCATGAAATTATTTGAGTCTGTATTACATTGGGGTAACGTCTTTCATTCTATTTATATATTTTGTCTATGAGTGTGAAATACCATTCGATGCGTGACATTCAACATGAAAGTTAACTCTATATTTAAACTTCAAAAAAATGAATTCTCTTCAGCACAGATACACATTCCATGTTAAATTTTGGTAAATGTATTTGGCATAACGCATATAACTCTATATTCAATGTTATTGGTACTCTGACTTGAAACATGCATTTGGCGTACGCATACCACGTGAACCCTTTTACAGTTTTGATTTGCAATTTCTATGGTGTTATTATTGTTTTGTTGTCTAATTTCCTAAAAGGTTTGTTTTTTAGTAAAAACGGTAGCCAATCTAATGATAGGACCCTGTTTTTCTGCGAGGGTACCCATCAGGTTGTTCAAGTTCACTCTTCCCCTTTCGTTGTGTTGATGGATTGCGACTATGACTGGGAGCATTCCTTTGAAAATTCAAGACAAGTATTACTGTGTAAGATGATACCTCTGTTGTCTTATTAGATTTTCCCTTTAAAATTTTAAGTGTTGTTGGTTTCTATTTGATGCTAAGAAAATATCGTCTCATCTTTATTGCAGGCTTACAAGGTCACTGCGATGTATCAAAACCACGCCCTATTCATGAAAGGTACTCAGGTTTCATTTTACCTCTCTTAAGTGAATGCCCCAGATTTCTAAGAAATGATATGATTCTGATATATAATACAATCATCAAGGGAGAGATTGGTCAGGTTCATAAAGATGGTTGACTCACTATCTCTTTATGTTCAGTTTAAAGGAAAGACATAGGGACTAAAACCCAGTTGTTCTGTAATAGGATGATATGAGCAAGACTATACCGTTGTTCATAATTGTATAGTTGACGTAGATGGAAACTCAAACAATACCTTCTTTCAGAATAATATATCTGATATACAAATATTTATGGAATGAATAACAACATGTATCCGTGGATAGTAATTATGTCTTGACCCTTTCTGGGTTTACTTTTGATTTTATAGAGAAATTCGAATGATTCCTTTGTTTATTCCTATATCTTTTCCTTTTTTGATCATCAAGATTAGAGCCTCAATATCCATGGAAAATCTTCCGATATTGATGATTAAGCCAAATGTTTTTGGGGTTTTCATGAAATAATCCAGAGTTTTCCCATTCGAGGGTTTCCATTTTTTATGCAAGAAGCTCCATAGATATCATAAGCCCCAAGGGTGCCCACATCTCCAATTCTAGAGAGAGGAGTTCCATAGATATAAAATAATACAGATCTCTCCCTCTAGACCAGTTCAAGCTCCATTGCTTCAGGGTTTTGAGTCCTTTGTTATCAAAATAGAGTCCTTTGTTCAACATTGCAGCCTAGGGGTGCCTTTTCTCTTCAGCTGGCCTCACAATGCCTCCATGCACATATCCTTTCACAATTGACTCAGATTCCAACACATCAAATCTCGTCCAAGATCTTGCCTCCATCCTCAATGAGATGCTCAGAATGCAACAACAAAACAATCCAGATCCCTTCCGGTTGGACACTTGAATCCAACTACCCAAATGTGTTGGGCAAACCTGTGGTGAAATGGTGGATTCATGGATCCATAACCTATCCACTTATTTCAATACATGTATAGTCCTTACCAAGGAAAGAAAACTACATATTTTCACCTTGCAATTAGAAGAACTAGCACAAACTTGGTGGGATATAGAGAAAGAGAAGACAACATTTGTGATAGAGATTGGGGATGCTCCAGAATCCTATGCTTCACAACCCATTAGAACTTGGGCTTGAATTTTCGAAGCTTTGAGAAAACACTTCTACCCACTTGGGTATGTGAAATCCTTATGGATCAAATGGAACCAACTTTGACAACTCCCTTCATAAGGAATGCAAGGATACATAGACTTATTATGCAAGATGCTCCTCTTACTTCATGTTCCATATCCAGAAGGGGTACTCATATTAAAACTTGTGGCGGGTTTATTAATTCAATTCTGCCGAGAAGTAGAGCTATCTGAAAATCCAACTTTAGATAAAACATTTTAGAGATCTTTGGCTATATAAAGGAAACTCGCTCCTAGAGGTTCTATTCCTCAGTCCCACCCTTAAACCAATGCCCCCACCTCTCAACCATCCAACTCCCATCCCTCAGCCCACTTTCCACCCCCTCGGAATGAATAACCCACACCCAATATAAATACAAGGACACCCTGGTGCTCATTCCACAAAACTACTTCACACAATTCATCAGATTTTCAAATCCTCCAAAATCTAAAAACCAAAAAAACTCTACTCACTGAGCTCATTATGCCTTCCCAAGTAGAATATATGGAATAAGTTTCGCTAGAAAATCCACAGAAGTAGATCCCTCATTGATTCTAATGACCCAGGAAGATTCGAACGCATCCACCCAACCCCTCTTCACCCATCACTGCCAAATCAAAAACACCTTGGCTTTACTCATTATGGACAATGGAAGCCAGAAAAATTTGGTGTCTCAACCCCTTGTCAACCAACTTAATATTGTCACTACTCTACATCCACAACCCTATCAACTCTGATGGGTCCAAAAGGATGGCTCTTCCCTCCTAGTTTCCAAGCATTGTCTCGTCACTTTTTCCATAGGACAATTCAAAGATATTGTCCTATGTGATATCCCCCCCTTGGATTCTATGGATTTGTTGCTTGGTATCCCATACCAAACCCAAAGAAATTATATCTATCTAGCCAAATACCGCCAGTAAAAAAATACTAATGAAGGCCACACTTATATCTTAACTACAACAAAACCCACACCCCCTTCTACCAAAGAAACAATCACAGATGTACACTTAAACCAATGTGTCCCTCTCTGTTTGGTGCGCATAATAAAACCAAAGAATACCATGCACCCTATTTCTGAAACTATGACTCCCCTCCTCTATGAGTTTGTAGAGGTATTTCAACCTCAAGAGGGACTTCCCCCCTCACACCACATTGACAATTCCATTCATCTCATCCCTAGATCTTCCTTACCTAACGCCCCTACTTACTAGTTGGCCCAAACAGAAAAAAAGGAAATGGAAAGACAATTGACCGACCTCATCAACTCTGGCCACATCTAACCTTCATCTTCTCTATAATGTACCTCAAAATTTACATATAAAAAAATAAAATTAATTGGGTACTTTGAGTTGATTCTGTGTCTCAAAGCTTTCAGCCATTTGTCAACCATAATGTACACCAGTCTTATTGCCTTTTACTTCTCTATCCTATTTTAATAGATAGTCACCTATTCATATTTTGGTATTGAGTTATACATGAACACAGGTAGATAACTAAGGATATTTTGTTCCATTGAAATTTAGAACTATCCAACGTTTTGATTTCCAAAACCCACTTTATGTTGTGGAGATGTAACTACTTAGAACCACTATTATATTAGTGTGATGGTCGTAGTTGTAAGGCCTTATAACACTTGTTATGAAATACAATTATAAGGTCTAAAGAAGAGGTTAATATTATTTAGAAATACCTTTAACCAGATATTGTTTGGGTATAATTCAGATGTTAATCTACAGAAATGAATTAAAGCACGTAGAGGCTAAACTTGGGAAGGTTATGGTTACAATCATGCTACTATAAACTTTCTCGGTAATTAACGACCTTAGACTATCCACTTCGGATGGTTAATGAAATGGTAGTTGGGTTCAACACATAACCGGTATAGCAAGGCGATAAAAGTAACCCTAAGTAGGCCATCTAGGTACCTCACCATTAATATTCTGAGCAAACGATACAGGTCAGAACCCTCTTGCCTTAAAGGCCTGTCTGCAACATTTAAGGCACCCTAAGATAATTCTATTCAATTTAGAGTTCGATAGGTGTGCCCCAATGAAATGTTGACACTTACAATATATTCACATGGCCAGGTACGATTACCACCCATCACCATTACTCCATGCGAGAGGGTATTCCATAGCTTTCACTTTCATTCCAGTCTTGGCTTGGTGAAGGAGGATGAAACGTTCCAAACCAAACTCTATTTTGGCTTCCGTCTTAGTATCATGGTCATGTTTTTTTGATTCGAACCTTGTTCGAGGTGGGAGAGATCTTGGAAGAAAAAATTCTCGACGGGCAACTCTGTGTGAGCTAAGTAGACTTGACTGTCCTTTTATTTTTCATTTGGGTCTTTCTGTCTAATCACGTAGGTCTCTGCATACTCTAGTTCCCGATCAATTCCTTGGTGGCATTCTTGTTTTACATCTAGGTTACTGTAGTAAAAAGGGGTCGGTGGTACCCTACCAAGGTTTAGGTTTTTTCACAGTTTACCCTTTTCTCTGTACTAGCCTTCCTGTTGAGGCCAAGGCATTTTCCTCTTGCATAAGGACTTATCATGGTGTCTGTTAAAATTGTGCATCCGAGGTATTCTATTTTTTAACTAAACTTTCATTATTGGGTCTGGCTTCCTCCGTCGGTTATTTTCCTAGTTGACAGAGTTTTATGACCGGGTTTTCCTTGCTTGGGTGGATAAAAGAGCTTTCGATACAGTGTTGATCTTGAAAATTTTTGTGTTTAAATAATAGGTTCACTGGTGTTATTATACCGATTAGAGGTGTCGTTCTAATGGCTAGGGGAATTTTAATCCTTTCCATTTATATTTGGATTGTTACACTAGTTTTATATTTACCATTACTTTATGCTCATTATACACGTATCATTCCTGCAATGTTTTCTTTTGGATTAAATATTGGTATTCGTCGCTAATGATGGGCCCCTTTGATGTGCGAGGGTACCCATTTGGGAGACAAAAACTCCTCTTCCCCTTTTCGGTCTAGGAGGCACACGGTTTGGCGCGATGGAAAGGGGTATGAAACCCTCCATTACAGCTAAGTATATCATCAGATCCTTTCTAATTATGTTTTGTTCTTTAAATTGATCATATTATTTATTTTCGGATATATTTTAATGTTTCACATTACTTCGTGAAGGGTGCGATCACGCCGAAGCATGGGAACGCCCTCTTCACTCTTTCAAGAGGTATTCGGGTTCCACATACAGTACCCCTCCGTCTAATTTATTTCAAGTTTACATGCACCGATGGTCAAGGCTACGTCTCATCCTTAGTAATTTGAAGATATTTCATTTCCAGGTTCTGTATTAGTTGTTCAAGGGTATGCCCTAATTTGTATTAATAACTCGTACTTAGAAAGTATGCGATGCTTGTGCTTGGTTGCACTAGTGACATCTAGACATTTGTTCCCTTTAAGTAATATGAACATTATGTATTGAATTTTTCTATGGATATAAATGAAGTAACGGGTTCTGATATGTCACCTTTTGCGTTTAACATCCTCCTCTATATTTCCGAAAATCGGTTTGTCATTATAGAGTTGAGTTATTTTTTGAGTTATTCTAGTTATTTCCAGAATTTATCTTATTATTGATTACACATTCAATCCCAATATGATACGGTTATGCATGGTAGTACGCCTAAAACTAGCACAATAATAAGTGTGCCTAAGGGTTTAACTTCCACCGAAATCGTGTGATTACAATCATGACTTCCATATAGGGAATAATATATTTGTTCGATTGAGTTTATAATAGATCGAGACTTCCAGAATTCATGTTTGTTTCTTTTCATGTGATTACTTTACTACTTTATACTAGATACCCTGTCTTTCCCTGATCAAACATAAAAACACTGTGGCTTTGCTATGCAATTTACCACTTACCTTCTGTTTTCTATTATAGCTATTAATCAAGCATTTTATTAGTCTACTCACCATCAATAAATAACATTGTTCCTACGACAAAAGTTTATTGTTATACTGTAGGTGTGCCTTTAATATTTACTATCACCACCATACTGATGTACATATACTCGAATTTTTTTAATGGGGTCTCGGGAGTTTACTGAATTATTTTCCTACGTATATGTTTATATATATATCTATCTAGTTCTTCGTATTCTTTTGTAGTCAGTTTACTCCAGCTTCATTG
>SNQJ01S0056645.1:61738-79010 GCA_010110895.2 Picea sitchensis | reverse complement strand
TTTATTCGTTGAGAAACACTTCACAGCATGAAATTATTTGAGTCTGAATTACATTGGGGTAACGTCTTTCACTCTATTTATATATTTTGTCTATGAGTGTGAAATACCATTCGATGCTTGGCATTCAGCATGAAAGTTAACTCTATATTTAAACTTCAAAAAAATGAATTCTCTTCAGCACAGATACACATTCCATGTTAGATTTTGGTAAATGTATTTGACATAATGCATATAACTCTATATTCAATGTTATTAGTACTCTGACTTGAAACATGCATTTGGCCTACGCATACCACGCAAACCCCTTTACAGTTTTGATTTGCAATTTCTATGGTGTTATTATTGTTTTGTTGTCTAATTTCCTAAAAGGTTTGTTTTTTAGTAAAAAAGGTAGTCAATCTAACGATAGGACCTTGTTTTTATGCGAGGGTACCCATCAGGTTGTTCAAGTTCACTCCTCCCCTTTCGTTGTGTTGATGGATTGCGACTATGACTGGGAGCATTCCTGTGAAAATTCAAGACAAGTATTACTCTGTAAGATGATACCTCTGTTGTCTTATTAGATTTTCCCTTTAAAATTTTAAGTGTTGTTGGTTTCTATTTGATGCTAAGAAAATATCGTCTCATCTTTCTTGAAGGCTTACAAGGTCACTGCGATGTATCAAAACCACGCCCTATTCATGAAAGGTACTCAGGTTTCATTTTACCTCTCTTAAGTGAATGCCCCAAATTTCTAAGAAATGATATGATTCTGATCTATAGTACAATCATCAAGGGAGAGATTGGTCAGGTTCATAAATATGGTTGACTCACTATCTCTTTATGTTCAGTTTAAAGGAAAGACATAGGGACTAAAACCCAGTTGTTGTGTAATAGGATGATATGAGCAAGACTATACCGTTGTTCATAATTGTATAGTTGACGTAGATGGAAACTCAAACAGTACCTTCTTTCAGAATAATATATATGATATACAAATATTTATGGAATGAATAACAACACGTATATGTGGACAGTAATTATGTCTTGACCCTTTCCGGGTTTACTTTTGATTTTATAGAGAAATTCAAATGATTCCTTTGTTTATTCCTATAGCTTTTCCTTTTTCGATCATCAAGATTAGAGCCTCAATATCCATGGAAAATCTTCCGATCTTGATGATTGAGCCAAATGTTTTTGGGGTTTTCATGAAATAATCCAGAGTTTTCCCATTCGAGGGTTTCCATTTTTTATGCAAGAAGCTCCACAGATATCATAATCCCCAAGGGTGCCCACATCTCCATTTCCAGAGAGAGGAGTTCCATAGATATAAAATAATATAGATCTCTCCCTCTAGACTAGTTCAAGCTCCGTTGCTTCAGGGTTTTGAGTCCTTTGTTATCAAAATAGAGTCCTTTGTTCAACATTGAAGCCTAGGGGTGCCTTTTCTCTTCAGCTGGCCTCACAATGCCTCCATGCATAGATCCTTTGGCAGTTGACTCAGATTCCAACACATCAAATCTCGTCCAAGATCTTGCCTCCATCCTCAATGAGATGCTCAGAATGCAACAACAAAACAATCCAGATCCCTTCCGGTTGGACACTTGAATCCAACTACCCAAATGTGTTTGGAAAACCTGTGGTGAAATGGTGGATTCTTGGATCCATAACCTATCCACCTATTTCAATACATGTATAGTCCTTACCAAGGAAATAAAACTCCATATTTTCGCCTTGCAATTAGAAGAACTAGCACAAACTTGGTGGGATATAGAGCAAGAGAAGACAACATTTGTGATAGAGATTGGGGATGCTCCAGAATCCTATGCTTCACAACCCATTAAAAATTGGGCTTGACTTTTCGAAGCTTTGAGAAAACACTTCTACCCATTTGGGTATGTGAAATCCTTATGGATCAAATGGAACCAACTTCGACAACTCCCTTCATAAGGAATGCAAGGATACATAGACTTATTGTGCAAGATGCTCCTCTTACTTCATGTTCCATATCCAGAAGGGGTACTCATATTAAAATTTGTGGCTGGTTTATTAATTCAATTCTGCTGAGAAGTAGAGCTATTTGAAAATCCAACTTTAGATAAAACATTTTAGAGATCTTTGGCTATATAAAGGAAACTCGCTCCTAAAGGTTCTATTCCTCAGTCCCACCCTTAAACCAATGCCCCCACCTCTCAACCATCGAACTCTCATCCCTCAACCGACTTTCCACCTCCTCGGACTCAATAACCCACACCCAATATAAATACAAGGACACCCTGGTGCTCATTCCACAAAACTACTTCACACAATTCATCATATTTTCAAATCCTCCAAAATCTAAAAACCAAAAACACTCTACTCACTGAACTCATTACGCCTTCCCAAGTAGAAGATACGGAATAAGTTCCTCTAGAAAATCCACAGAAATAGATCCCTCATTGATTCTAATGACCCAGGAAGATTCGAACGCATCCACCCAACCCCTCTTCGCCCATGACTGCCAAATCAAAAACGACTTGGCTTTACTCATTATGGACAATGGAAGCCAGAACAATTTGGTGTCTCAAGCCCTTGTCAACCAACTTAATATTGTCACTACTCTACATCCACAACCCTATCAACTCTGATGGGTCCAAAAGGATGGCTCTCTCCTTCTAGTTTCCAAGCATTGTCTCGTCACTTTTTCCATAGGAAAATTCAAATATATTGTACTATGTGATGTCCCCCCCTTGGATTCTGTGGATTTGTTGCTTGGTATCCTATACCAAACCCAAAGAAATTCTATCTATCTAGCCAAATCCCACCAGTAAAAAATTACTAATGAAGGCCACACTTATATCTTAACTACAACAAAACCCACACACCCTTCTACCAAAGAAACAATCCAATATGTACACTTAAACCAATGTGTCCCTCTCTATTTGGTGCACACAATAAAACCAAACAATACCATGCACCCTATTTCTGAAACTATGACTCCCCTCCTTTATGAGTTTGTAGAGGTATTTCAACCTCAAGAGGGACTTCCCCCCTCACACCACATTGACAATTCCATTCATCTCATCCCTAGATCTTCAATACCTAATGCCCCTACTTACTAGTTGGCCCAAATAGAAACAAAGGAAATGGAAAGACAATTGACCGACCTCATCAACTTTGGCCACATCCAACCTTCATCTTCTCTATAATGTACCTCAAAATTTACATATAAAAAAATAAAATTAATTGGGTACTTTGAGTTGATTCTGTGTCTCAAAGATTTTAGCCATTTGTCAACCATAATGTACACCAGTCTTATTGCCTTTTACTTCTATATCCTATTTTAATAGATAGTCACCTATTCCTATTTCGGTATTGAGTTATACATGAACACAGGTAGATAACTAAGGATATTTTGTTCCATTGAAACTTAGAACTGTCCACCGTTTTGATTTCCAAAACCCACTTTATGTTGTGGAGATGTAACTACTTAGAACCACTATTATATTAGTGTGATGGTCGTAGCTGTAAGGCCTTATAACACTTGTTCTGAAATACTATTATAAGGTCTAAAGAAGAGGTTAATATTATTTAGAAATACCTTTAACCAGATATTGTTTGGGTACAATTCGGATGCTAATATGCAGAAATGAATTAAAGCACACATAGGCTAAACTTGGGAAGGTTATGGTTACAATCGTGCTACTATAAAATTTCTCGGTAATTAACGACCTTAGACTATCCACTTCGGATGGTTAATGCAATGGTAGTTGGGTTCAATGCATAACCAGTATAGCAAGGCGATAAAAGTAACCCTAAGTAGGCCATCTAGGTACCTCGCCATTAATATTCTGAGAAAACGATACAGGTCAGAACCCTTTTGCCTTAAAGGCCTGTCTGCAACATTTATGGCACCCTGAGATAAGTTTATTTGATTCAGAGTTCGATAGGTGTGCCCCAATGAAATGTTGATACTTACAATATATTCACATGGCCAGGTACGATTACCACCCATCACCATTACTCCATGTGAAAGGGTATTCCATAGATTTCACTTTCATTCCAGTCTTGGCTTGGTGAAGGAGGATGAAACGTTCCAAAACAAACTCTATTTTGGCTTCCGTTTTAGCATCGTGGTCATTTTTTTTTTATTTGAACCTTGTTCGAGGTGGGAGAGATCTTGGAAGAAAAAATTCTCGACGGGCAACTCTGTGTGAGGTAAGTAGACTTGACTGTCCTTTCATTTTTCATTTGGGTCTTTCTGTCTCATCAAGTAGGTCTCTGCATACTCCAGTTCCCGATCAATTCCTTGGTGGCATTCTTGTTTTACATCTAGGTTACTATAGTAAAAAGGGGTCGGTGGTACCCTAGCAAGGTTTAGGTTTTTTCACAGTTTACCCTTTTCTCTGTACTAGCCTTCTTGTCGAGGCCAAGGCATTTTCCTCTTGCGGAAGGACTTATCATGGTCTCTGTTAAAATTGTGCATCCGAGGTATTCTATTTTTTAACTAAACTTTCGTTATTGGGTCTGGCTTCCTCCATCGGTTATTTTCCTAGTTGACAGAGTTTTATGATCGGGTTTTCCTTCCTTGGGTGGATAAAATAGCTTTCGATACAATGTTGATCTTGAAAATTTTTGTGTTTAAATAATAGTTTCACTAGTGTTATTATACCGATTAGAGGTTTCGTTCTAATGGCCAGGGGCATTTTAATCCTTTCCGTTTATATTTGGATTGTTACACTAGTTTTATATTTACCATTACTTTATGCTCAGTATACATGTATCATTCCTGCAATGTTTTCTTTTGGATTAAATACTGGTATTCGTCGCTAATGATGGGCCCCTTTGATGTGCGAGGGTACCCATGAGGGAGACACAAAATCCTCTTCCCCTTTTCGGTCTAGGAGGCACATGGTTTGGCGCGATGGAAAAGGGTATGAAACCCTCCATTACAGCTAAGTAGATCATCAGATCCTTTCTAATTATGTTCTATTCTTTAAATTGATCATATTATTTATGTTCGGATATATTTTAATGTTTCACATTACTTCATGCAGGGTGCGATCACACCGAAGCATGGGAATGCCCTCTTCACTCTTTCAAGAGGTATTCGGGTTCCACATACAATACCCCTCCATCTAAGTTATTTCGAGTTTACATGCACCGATGGTCAAGGCTACGTCTCATAATTAGTACTTTGAAGACATTTCATTTCCAGGTTTTGTATTAGTTGTTCAAGGGTACACCCTAATTTGTATTAATAACTCGTACTTAGAAAGTATGTGATGCTTGTGCCTGGTTGGACTAGTGACATCTAGACATCTCTTCCCTTTAAGTAATATGAACATTATGTATTGAATTTTTCTATGGATATAAATGAAGTAACGGGTTCTGATATGTCACCTTTTGCGTTTAACATCCTCCTCTATATTTCTAAAAATCAGTTTGTCATTACAGAGTTGAATTTTTTTTTGAGTTATTCTAGTTATTTCTAGAATTTATCTTATTATTGATTACACATTTAATCCCAATATGATACGGTTATGCATGGTAGTACGCCTAAAACTAGCACAGTAATAAGTGTGCCTAAGGGTTTAACTTCCACCGAAATTGTGTGATTACAATCATGACTTCCATACACGGAATAATATATTTGTTCGATTGAGATTATAATAGATCGAGACTTCCAGAATTCATGTTTTTTTCTTTTCATGTGATTACTTTACTACTTTATACTAGATACCCTGTGGCTTTCCTTGATCAAACATAAAAACACTGTGGCTTCGCTATGAAATTTACCACTTACCTTCTGTTTTCTATTATAGCTATTAATCAAGCATTTTATTAGTCTACTCACCATCAATAAATAGCATTGTTCCTATGACAGAATTTTATTGTTATATTGTAGGTGTGCCTTTAATATTTACTATCACCACCATACGGATGTACATATACTCCAATTTTTGTAATGGGGTCTCATGAGTTTACTGAATTATTTTCCTACGTATATGTTTATATATATATATATATATATATATATCTAGTTTTTCGGATTCTTTTGTAGTCAGTTTACTCCAGCTTCATTGTACCACTTATATAGAATGCCCTTTATATATATATATATATATATATATATATATATATATGTTCATAATATATATGTATAGGTCTATATACATGTCGATTAATACCTCAATGATATAGGGTGTATTTACTTTGAATTTGGACTTGTATAATCACTAGAGGAGGCTCACTGTATACTATAATCATCTATAGGGAATATAATCCACCATAGATATTGGTACTCCTGGCTTCAATCACTTATGCAAACAATTTTATTTTCATTTTGTTCAACAGAATTAATTATGAAGATAGATCTAGTCTATGGTCCATTCTATCATGAGATTAGTAACTTCTACATAACTTGTCTTACTGTTTAATACATTCAATGACCTTAGTAATTACTTAGCATCATGTCTAAATAAATAAGTCCATTTCTAGCTAATGACTAGGATGTAATGGATAGATCTTTCCCCACTTCAGTATTCAACCATAAATTCATTCATAGAAGTAAACAGATTGCAACACATGGCATTTAACCAGGATAAGGTAGAGTAGCATATATGAATCAAATTTGTGGGAATCCAAAAGGAACAACCACGTTCCTCTAAACCATAGAACAGGGCAGACAATCTACTTTTACAATTCACCCCCTAGCCTGACCATGAATCCATGAGGATGAATTGAAATATCCTCTCCAGCAATGTCCTTCAATTCCACCAGAATCCTCTCGCCTCACACTCCCACAGTAGTGCTCATAACAACAAGGAAAAAAAATCAATAGTCTCCTTTCCCCAGCATACTTGGCAGCGTCATACCTCCTCACATATGCTATTTACTAATTTTCCTAGGTCTTTTTCCCTCCCTTGGGAATTTTTGCAGCTTTCTAAATCCCTGATTTTTAGGGGCTACTAATGGCCAAATCACTGATTTTCCACTTGTAACAATCAACCTAGAGTTAGTTCCAATGTATTCCCCACTCATGGAGTCATGGTCAGCTAAATTTAACATGGTTGTTCCATTTGTCCTCCTGCAATCAATATAAATTATTTTGTTTTCATACAAGTGTAATAGTCAAATAGTTAGTTGGGTCAAATCAGGTATCTACCCAATAGTCATAATAATTAATTACAATCATCAAATTTGAAGTTCAAAATTGCCATAAATGGAAAAAAAATTCCAAACTCGAATTTATTAAAAACGGAATGAATTTTCAGCATATTTAAATTTCAAAATTTTTTTTTTTTTGGGATGTCACATCCTTTCCCCCTTCAGTAAAACACTGTACTCAGTGTTCATTCCTTTCCTGGAACAGGATTGGATGAGATTTCCACAAATCTCCCTCCAACTCCCAAGTGGCCCCCTTAGGACTAAAGTGCTTCCATTACACCTTTACCTGAGCGAGGGCTCTATTCCAAAGTGATATTTCTCTCCGGTCCAGAATGCGTAGGGGTTCCGCCTACACCAAGTTCTAATCAATCATATGAGTAGGATCATGAATATACTTTTTCCACAAAGAAATATGAAATACATTATGAATTCTCTGATTAGCTGGGAGTGCAAGTTGATATGCTACGGGTCCAATTTGAGCTAGTATATCGAAGCGTCCACAAAACCTGGGTGCTATCTTGTCACAGTTCCCTAACTTCAACGAGATTCTTCAGGCTTTGACCTTCAAATAAACAGGGTCTCCCACTTGGAATTCCAAGTGTCTTCTTTTTTTATCTGAATAGCTCTTATGTCTATCCTGTGCTTCTTTCAAATTCTGTTGTACCTTCTTTACCGTGTTTTCCATTTCTTGGACCATCTCTGGTTCCAGCATGAGTCTGTCAGATGGGTCATCCCAGCTAATTGCAGTCTGTAACGCCCCATATTTTGGCCTTAGGCAATTACAACTTCGATTTTTCTCATTATAGTAATTCATTGTTTAGTAACTATTTGGACTCTGTGAAACTGATATAGACATGTGATAGGCATACNCATAATACACAGGTTGATAACGGAGTTCGGCACAACTTTGCCTACGTCTCCGGGCCTTTTCTCTGTGGGGGAGGCTTCTTTATTTCTTTTCGAAATATCAATGATACATCCTTACAATGTCGAATGGCTTCCATACTGATCTGGTCATGTTCATCTAGATCTCTAGAATCTTGCACAAAAGACGGCATGCGAAATGGATGTCTGGAGCGCTCAGAAATCGTCTAACAACATCTCCTCCTCAACGGTCTCCCTGCCTCAAACTGGCTTTGCCTCAGCATCTCTGCTCTGAATTGCTCTCCAAAAGCTGTCCCCTTGGCCTCAAAATGGCCTTGGTTAAATAGTGGGGGAGTTATTTGTCCATCTCCAACTTCCTCCACGAATTTAGGCTCTAAAAATGCCCAATAACTCCCAAAATAGGCTTAATTACATTAAAAAATGGGCTAATTAATAATTAAAAGCCAAAAAGTGGTTAACAACCCACTTTTAACCATATAATAGTTATGAAACGGGCATAATCCCCTTAACTGTGGGCACGCGCCCCTTTTTTCAAGGTTATATGGGCCATGTGGCCACGAGCTAGCCCAAAGGGCTAAGCGCGGGCCACCCCAAGCGCTCTAGCATCAAACAATGGTCGCATTATACTCTCATATGCCCATGGGGCCAATGACTAGAACCTCCCGCATGCACAACATTGCTCACATGCACTGTATAGAACCGGGGTTAAACAAAACCGTTTGTAATCCATTTTAAAACCGTGCGCATATATTTAAACCTCCGCACTCTACGTATAACGGTCACATAGCAATGCATAAAACTGGGGTCGGGGCTAAGCCCCGGCCCGACCGCCCACCGAATAACACAACGAACTAACTTAAATATAGGTTTTTGCCACTTCCATAACAAGTGACACCCGGTGGCCCGTTGGTCGGAGCCCTGTTGCGAAGGCGCTATGCTGGAGGAGGTCGCCGGTTCGAATCCGGTCGACACAAAATATTTTTAATAAACGAAACCAATAAGCCAATACCTGGGTGTCACGTGGCACCCAATCATTTGACAACAAAACTGCCACGTGTTGACATCCGATTGGACCACGTGATGCCATGTCATCCTTGCCACGTCACTTGCCGTATGCCCAGTCAGCAATGCCACGTCATCACAATGTCATCCGCTGACATCATCCATGCCACGTGTCACCCTTCCAGTGGTGACACGTGTCACTTTAGGATTGGTCCAACTGCGCGCCAAAAATGCCAAATCAGCTTGACACGTGTCACTGGCGGAGGCTGCCACGTGTCCTGTACGGACCTACCACATGTCATCGTACAGACCTGCCACGTGTCCTGTATGGACTGACACATGTCCTGTACGGACTGACACATGTCTTGTACGGACTGTACGGACAGGTACAGTCAACATCCAAAATTTTGCCTGTTTGGCTTGGTGGATAGAATGCGATATCTTCTCCATACGGACTCTGTTTGACAAAGTAAATATACCACCGGAATCAAGAAGACGAGCCGGACGCAATGGTGTTGGTTTCATCGGATTCCGAGCACTTTCATTTTTGAGCATTTTTCAAGCCCTGATAGGCTTCTGAATCCGATTTCGGATCAGTTGTTCTTTGAGTCATGGGCACGGAGGGCCAAGAAACTAAAAGGTTTCTTGGAGCTAGGAAGCCGGCTAGGCTCCTAGTTGGCAGGGAGGATTTCGTTGTTTCACTCTGGGCAGGCGGGAAAATAATGTTTGGAAGTGCCCAGGACTACATTACAACCGACGAGCTTCGACAAGCTAAGGAGGAGGTATTTTTTGGTAATATTTGGTTATTGATATTTTGTATATACTTTGTTTTAAGTTATAAATCATAGAGTTAACATATTACTTATTTCATCATGTTATATAAATTTATCATTGAGCAAATGTAGAAGAATTGTGTAAATGAAAATCAATGGAATTATGTTAAAACAAAGTTGTTATTGTGTATTTGTAAAATGAAAGATTAATTGTTCAACATCCTGGATGGGTGTTACACAGTCGTACATTTTCTATCATACAGTATTTTGAAAGGGCTCAATTTATCCGAAGTTTGGTATCCATTGTGATATCCAAATTCCACCAAGTGTAGATAGTCTTCCCACTTGTTCGGTTTTTTTCTTACGTACATGCAGAGCATATCCTCCACGATTTGGTTTGTCCTTTCGGTCTGTCCATCCGTTTGTGGGTGATAACTCGTACTAAAATTCAAGTTAGTACTTAGCCCTGCAAACAATTCCTTCCAAAAGGTAGATGTGAATTTTATGTCTCTATCTGAAATCACCATTTTAGGAATACCATGGAGTCTAAAAATTTCTTTTATGAATATTTCAGGAATGTTTATAGCTTTAAATGTAGACTTTACAAGAATAAAGTGTGCATACTTACTGATTTTATCGATTCCAACCATAATATAATCGTTCTATTTATGAGTTTTAGACAAACCTGTTATAAAATCCAGCGATATTCTCTCCCACTTCCATTCTGGTACTGGTAATGGCTGTAATAGGCCAGGTGGATGCTGGTGTTCAGCCTTAACCTGTTGACAATCATGGCACCTAGCCAAGTATTTTATTGTTTCTCCCTTCATATTAAGCCAATAAAATAGTTTTCTAAGTGTTGTTATCATTTTCTCGTAACCTGGATGGCCAGAATATGGCTTCTTATGCACTTCATCCAAGACTGTTAGTTTTAACTCGACAGAATCTGGTAAGTAAAGCCTATTTTTAAATCGTAGTAGTCCCTTCTTGTCGATAGTTAGATCCGTTTTATCTGATTTTGCAGTATTGTTTTGTAATTCTGCCATTACTTTAGTGTAATTTCCGTCATTAATACCTGTTGTCCTTATCCTTTGTTCCATATCACTTTTGGCCTTGCTGATACTTATCTCGAATATCCCATGGACTCTTCTTCTTAAGGTGTCTGCTACTTTATTTTCCTTACCCTTGATATGTTTGACCTCGAAGTCGAATTCACTTAAGAAGGCTAGCCACCTTGCTTGTCTTGCATTAAGATCTGGTTGGCTAAATAGATATTTCACCCCTCTATTATCCATTAATAGTAGGACTTTTCTTTCCATTATGTAGTGTCGCCACATTTTTAAGGCATGTATTACTGTTGCTAATTCTAAGTCATGAGTGATATAATTTCGCTCATGTTCCTTTAATTTCTGGGACTCATAACAAATAACGTGTCATTCTTGAGTTAGGACACCACCTAGTCCTTCTTTAATTGCATCCAATACCGTAAAGTATTTATCGAGGCCTTCTACCTTCAATATGGGTGCAGTTGTCAATAATCCCTTCAGTTTGTTAAAATTGTCTTGGCACTTTTCTGACCAGTTAAACTTGGTTCCCTTCTTTTGTAATGATGTGATAGCGTAGGCTATCTTGGAAAACCCTTCTTTAAACCTGTGGTAATATCCAGTAATTCCCATGAATGACTGTATATCTGCTACATCCTTAGGCATCGGTCATTCCATAATGGATTTTGTCTTCATGGGTCTACGACAATGCCTTCTACTGAAATCACATGTCCTAGATATTGTATTTCTTTCTGATAGAAGTCACACTTGTCAAATTTGGCATATAGTTTCTGTTTCCTCAAGGTCTGTAGAACTATCCTTAAGTGTTCATCATGTTCCTCTTCTATTTTTGAATAGACCAGAATATCGTCGATAAATACTACCATGAACTTGTTTAAGTACTGACTGAAAATACTGTTCATCAGACACATAAACATGGTTGGTGTGTTAGTGAGCCCGAAAGGTATGAATATGAATTTGTAGTGTCCATACCTTGTCTGAAAAGTTGTTTTGCTTATGTCCTCATGTTTTATCCTAACTTGATGACAACTGGATCGTAAATCTAACTTTGAAAAGATCTTGGCCCCAACAATTTGATCGAACAGATCATTTATTCTTGGTAAGGGGTATTTGTTCTTAATAGTCATTTTTTTCAGTTGTCTATAATCGATACATAGTCTTAGAGTACCATATTTCTTTTTCACAAAGAGGACTGGTGCCCCCCATGGTGAGACACTTGGTTTGATATACTCTTTGTCCAATAATTCCTGTAACTGTATTTTTAATTCTGTCAGTTCTGGTAGACTCATTCCGTAAGGTGCCTTTGAGATAGGGGTTGAACCTGGTAGTAGGTCTATGGAGAAGTCTATTTCCCTTCTAAGAGGTAATTCTGGTATCTCATCCACAAACATGTCTCTGAAGTCACGTAGGATAGCAAAGTCTTCTAGTTTTCGCTTATCATCTTTTTCTAGCAGATTCATTACTTGGATGGCATAAACTTGACATCCCTTTCTCATACATTTCTTGAGTTGCATTGCTGAAACTTGTCTGACTAATACTAGTTTGGGTATACCTTGGGCTGTTCTAACAGTGCCAAAATCATCGTTATAGCTAAGTATCATTGTATAGAAATCTAGTACTGCTTTGTGTTGTTCCAACCAATCCATGCTGATAATCATATCGTAAGATCCTAGTGGTAGGATATTCAGATGGGTCTTTATATTTTGACCATCTAAGCTGAACTCACAATACGGAACAAAGTCAACTACTTTTATTTTAGTACGAGTCGCTAATTGTACAAGCCATGATTTTGCATGCTTCAGTTTCTTAAGTTTGTTTGACTCTCCCACATTAGGTGTAATATAACTTAACATAGCTGCAGGGTCAATTAAAACAAAAATTTGAGTGTCATTGATTTTACCTTTGATTTCTACCACCAATGACTGGTGGTCAGCTTGTCAACCATCTATGGCTTCATTTATCCAATGTAGGCTTATGCCCACATCTCCCACCATCATGGCTTCCTGCATATTATGAACAACAATTATGTTTGTTGAACTCAAATGTGGACAGTTCCTCCTTAGATGAGTCTCTCCACATTCCCAACACTTTAATGGCTCGTGGGAGCTATCTCCAAACTTCTTTGTTCCCAGGTTTATCGGTTTACCACTGCCTTTCGTATTCGGATGATTGGAGTGAAAATCCTTTCTTGGAAAACTTTTTGTTGTATTCTGATAAGGAGCTGGTTGGTACCCCTTCTTCTGTTGGTTCATTGGATCTTGTTTCTTATCCTTTGAGGCTTTCAGAAACTCTACCCATTGTTTATACTAATAGCAGCACATTCGTTCTTTCTTGAATACTTCGCTCAAGAATTTGGGGTTGTCAAACTCAATTTTTTCCTTGTAGTACTATGGTAGACAACTTAGAAATCGTTGAATTTTTACTTTATCCTCCCGGATGTACGGTACAAACATTAGTAGTTCCAGAAATTTATTTACCATTTCCATCTGTCCAATTCATAACTCGTAAAATTCTTTTGTCTTCCTTTCATAGTAACTTTCTAAAAGGTATTTCTTCTTGAAATACCTTTTAAAGTTAGACCATTCCAACTGTTTCTCGTTTAGGCCCTTCGCAAATTTTAGGTCCTTCCACCAAATGATGGCCTTCCCTTTCAGATTGTAGATGGCCATTCTGACCTTCATGTTGCTGGAATAGTTGTAGATCTAGAAGTATTTTTTGATGTCCAACAACCATGCCTCAGCTTCTTCTCTCGTCTTGGATTCTCCATCAAAGGCAGCTAGTTTAATCTTTTTAAATTCTCATTCGAGGAGGTCTAATTGTTTTCTTTCTCTGTCAGATTTAGTTTTTTCTTCAGCTGAAGGTGTTCCTTTCGACGAACTATCTCCTTTTTTTGTTTCCGGCCCTGATTTCTTGGAGGCCCTTTTGTTGACTTCTTCCTTGTGGTTATTTTCCTTTGGGATTTTCTTGGTCACTATATTGCGCAACAGGACTTCATTTATATCTTGCTGTTCCTATTGTGATTTCTTCAATTTTTCATTGTGTGCTTTGAAAATTTGTAGTTAAACAATCAGGTTCCTGATTGTTTCTAACACTTCCATGGGTGAGCTTCTATCACTGTTCTGTCTTGGATCTCTACGGGGTCCTTGCTGTGGGTTTTCTCCCATCCTGATTTCTGCATCGTCCTGAGCTGCCATAATTAACACAAAACATAAATAGCTTTATGTTTGTAACCATAATGTTTTTATTAGTTTCACATAAATTATAATATAT
This sequence comes from Picea sitchensis, assembly GCA_010110895.2. Lineage (NCBI taxonomy): Eukaryota > Viridiplantae > Streptophyta > Pinopsida > Pinales > Pinaceae > Picea > Picea sitchensis. Next base: position 64,888 of record SNQJ01S0056645.1, on the reverse strand, counting down.
AAACTAAGCAACTATTGTGGCCCTATTCAGGTCTAGTGTTGTAAGCTTTTTTCTCTGATACCATATGTAATGCACCTCAAAATTTACATATAAAAAAAAAACAATTGGGTACTTTGAGTTGATTCTATGTATCAAAGCTTTCAGTCATTCGTCAACCATAATGTACAACAATCTTATTTCCTTTTACTTCTCTATCCTATTTTAATAGATAGTCGCTTATTCCTATTTCGGTATTGAGTTATACATGAACACAAGTACATAACTAAGGATATTATGTTCCATTGAAACTTAGAACTACCCACTGTTTTCGTTTCCAAAACACACTTTATGTTGTGGAGATGTAACTACATAGAATGACTATTATATTATTGCAATGGTCGTAGATGTAAGGCCTTATAACACTTGTTCTGAAATACTATTATAAGGTCTAAGGAAGAGGTTAATATTATTTAGAAATGCCTTTAACCAGATATTGTTTGGGTATAATTTAGATGCTAATCTACACAAATGAATTAAAGCACGCAGAGGCTAAACTTGGGAAGGTTATGGTTACAGTCATGCTACTATAAAATTTCTCAGTAATTAACGACCTTAGGCTATCCACTTCGGATGGTTAATGCAATGGTAGTTGGGTTCAACGCATAATCGGTATAGCAAGGTGATAAAATTAACCCTAGGTAGGCCATCTGGGTACCTTACCATTAATATTCTGAGAAAACAATACAGGTCGTAATCCTATTGCCTTAAAGGACTGTCTGCAACATTTAAGGCACCCTGAGATAAGTCTATTTGATTCAGAGTTCGACTGGCATGCCCCAATGAAATGTTGGCACTTACTATATATTCACATGGCCAGTTACGATTACCACCCATCACCATTACTCCATGCGAAAGGGTATTCCATAGATTTCACTTTCATTCCAGTCTTAGCTTGGTGAAGGAGGATAAAATGTTCCAGACCAAACCTCGTTTTGGCTTCCGTCTTAACATCGTGGTCATGTTTTTGTGATTCGAACCTTGTTCCAGGTGGGAGAGATCTTGGAAGAAAAAATTCTCGACGGGAAAATCTGTGCGAGGTAAGTCAACTTAACTATCCTTTCATTTTGCATTTGGGTCTTTCTGTCTCATCAAGCAAGTTGCTGCATACTCTAGTTCCTGGTCAGTTACTCAGTAGAATTCTTGTTTTACATCTAGGTTAGTATAGTAAAAAAGGGTCAGTGGTACCCTAGCAAGGTTTAGGTTTTTTCACAGTTTACCCCTTTCTCTGTACAAGCCTTCCTGTCGAGGCCGAGTCATTTTCCTCTTGTGAAAGGACTTATCACGGTGTCTGTTAAAATTGTGCATCAAAGGTATTTTATTTTTTAGCTGAACTTTCGTTATTGGGTTTGGCCTCCTCCGTCGGTTATTTTCCTAGTTGACAGAGTGTTATGACCAGGTTTTCCTTTCTTGGGTGGATAATAGACCTTTCGGTACAATGTTGATCATGAAAATTTCTGTGTTTAAATAATAGGTTCACTAGTGTTATTATACTGATTAGAGGTGTCATTCTAATGGCCAGAGGCATTTTAATCATTTTCGTTTATATTTGGATCATTACACTGGTTTTATACTTACCATTAATTTATGCTCATTATACGCATATCATTCCTGCAATGGTTTCTTTTGGATTAAATACTGGTATTCATTGCTAATGATGGGCCCATTTGATGTGCAAGGGTACCCATCAGGGAGACATGAACACCTCTTCCCCTTTTCAGTCTGGGAGGCACACGGTTTGGTGCGATGGTGAAGGGTATGAAACCCTCCATTACATCTCACTATTTCATAGGCTCCTTTCTAATTACGTTTTGTTCTTTAAATTGATCATATTATTTATGTTCAGATATATTTTAATGTTTCACATTACTTCGTGCAGGGTGCGATCACACCGAAGCATGGGAACACCCTCTTCACTCTTTCAATAGGTATTCGGGTTCCACATATAGTACCCCTCCGTCTATTTTATTTCGAGTTTACATGCACCGATGGTCAAGGCTACGTCTCATCCTTAATACTTTGAAGATATTTCGTTTCCAAGTTTCATATTATTTATTCAAGGGTGCACCCTAATTTATATTAATAACTGGTACTTATAAAGTACGCCAATCTTGCTCCTCGTTGGACTAGTGACATCTAGAGAACCATTTCCTTTAAGTAATATGAACATTATGTATTGAATTTTGTGGTGGATATAAATGAAGTAATAGGTTCTGATATGTCACTTTCTGCGTTTAACATCCTCCTCTATATTTTTGAAAATCGATTTGTCATTACAAAGTTGAATTCTTTCCTGAGTTATTATAGTTATTTCAAAAAATTATCTTATTATTGATTACACAATCAATCCCAATATGATACGATTATGCATGGTAGTATGCCTAAAACTAGCACAATAATAAGTGTTCCTAAGGGTTTAAATTCCACTAAAATTGTGCGATTACAATCATGACTTCCAAGTTTCATTTATGCTCATGCACTTATTTTTGATATAAATTAGTATTTGGGGAAGTTTTAATCTGAGTCTCAACCCACCCATTCATAGTTTGACTCATGAACTAGTTGCATGAAATGTTTTCGTGGGAAAACTTGTGCCTGTGGGATTCTATCCAGATTTTGGGGTTTTTAATATGTATATAATGGTTGGAAATAATACAGCGAAAATATATTTGTTCGATTGAGATTATAATAGATCGAGACTTCCAGAATTCGTGTTTGTTTCTTTTCATGTGATTACTTTACTGCTTTATACTAGATACCCTGTCTTGCCCTGATCAAACATAAAAACACTGTGGCTTCGCTATGCAATTTACCACTTACCTTATGTTTTCTATTACAACTATTAATCAAGAGTTTTATTAGTCTACTCACCAGAAATATATAGCATTGTTCCTACGACATAAGTTTATTGTTATACTGTAAGTGTGCCTTTAATATTTACTCTCACCACCATATTGATGTACATATACTTCAATTTTTGTAATGGGGTCTCGGGAGTTTGTTGAATTATTTTCCTACGTATATGTTTATATATATATATCTATCTAGTTTTTCGGATTCTTTTGCAGTCAGTTTACTCCAACGTCATTGTATCTCTTATACAAAACGCCCATT
>SNQJ01S0056645.1:26754-52284 GCA_010110895.2 Picea sitchensis | reverse complement strand
GAGAGAGAGAGAGAGAGAGAGAGAGAGAGAGAGAGAGAGATATGTTCATAATATATCTGTACAGGTCTATATACATGTCGATTAATACCTCAGTGATATAGGGTGTATTTACTTTGAATTTGGACTTGTATAATCACTAGAGGAGGCTCACTGTGTATTATAATCATCTATTGGGAATATAATCCGCCATCGATATTGGTATGCATGGCTTCAATCACTTATGCAAACAATTTATTTTTCATTTTGTTCAACAAAATTAATTAAGAAGATAGATGTAGTCTGTGGTCCATTCTATCATGAGATTAGTAACTTCTACATAACTTGTGTTACTATTTAATACATTCAATGATCTTAGTAATTACTCAGCATCACGTCTAAATAAATAAGTCCATTTCTAGCTAAGGACTAGGATGTAATGGATAGATCTTTCCCCACTATAGTATTCAACGAGAAATTCATTCATAGAAGTAAACAGATTGCAGCACATGACATTTAACTAGGATAAGGTAGAGTAGCATATCTAAATCAAATTTGTGGGAAGCCAAAGGGAACAACCATGTTCCTCCGAACCGTAGAACAGAGCAGCCAATCTACTTGCCTGATTAACCTTTTAGTCTAACCATGAATCCATGAGGGCGAATTGAAATCTCCTCTCCATCAATGTCCTTCAATTCTAGCAGAGTCCTCTCACCTCACACTCCCACAATAGTGCTCATAACAACAAGGAAAAAAAATCAATAGTCTCCTTTCCCCAACATACTTGGCAGCATCCTCCCTCCTCACATATGCTATTTCCTAATTTGCCTAGGTCTTTTTCCCTCCCTCGGGAATTTTTGCATCTTTCTAAACCCCTGATTTTCAGGGGCTGCCAATGCCCAAATCACTAATTTGCCACTTGTAACAATCATCCCAGAGTTAGTTCCAATGTGTTCCTCACTCATGGAGTCATGGTCAGCTAAATTTAACATGGTTGTTCCATTTTCCTCCTGCAATCAATATAAAATATTTTGTTTTCATACAAGTGTAATAGTCAAATAGTTAGTTGGGTCAAATCAGGTCTCTTCCCAACAGTCATAATAATTAATTACAATCATCAAATTTGAAATTCAAAATTGCCATAAATGGAAAAATAATTCCAAATTCGAATTTATTAAAAACAGAATGAGTTTTCAGTAGATTTAAATTTCAAAAATATTTTATTTTATTGCGACATCACATCCTTTCCCACTTCAGTAAAATACTGTCCTTAGTGTTCGTTCCTTTCATGGAACAGGATTGGATGAGATTTCTGCAAATCTCCCTCCAACAACCAAGTGGCCTCCTTAGGACTAAGGTGCTTCCATTGCACCTTTACCTGAGCGACGACTCTCTTCCAAAGTGCTATTTCTCTCTGGTCAAGAATGCGTAGGGGTTCCACCTGGAACTCGCCTTCGGGTTCCACCTGCACCAAGTTCCAATCATTGATATGAGTAGGGTCATGAATATACTTTTTTAACAAAGAAATATGAAATACATTATGAATTATTAGATTAGATGGGAGTGCAAGTTCATATGCTACGGGTCCAATTCGAGCTAGTATCTTGAAGGGTCCACAAAACCTGGGTGCCATCTTGGCACGGTTCCCTAACTTCAACGAGTTTCTTCGGGCTTTGACCTTCAAATAAACATGGTCTACCACTTGGAATTCCAAGTGTCTTCTTTTCTAATCTGCATAGCTCTTATGTCTATCCTATGCTTCTTTCAAATTCTGTTGTACCTTCCTTACCGTGTTTTCCATTTCTTGGAGCATCTATGGTCCCACCATGAGTCTATCAGCCGGGTCATCCTAGATAATTGGAGTCATAGATTTTCTTCCGTACAATATTTTGAAAGGTCTCAATTTAGCCGAAGTTTGGTATCCATTGTTATATGCAAATTCCACCAAGTGTAGATAGTCTTCCCACTTGTTCGGTTTTGTTCTTATGAACATGTGGATCATATCCTCCACGATTTGGTTTGTCCTTTCAGTCTGTCCATCTGTTTGTGGGTGATAAATCGTACTGAAATTCAAGTTAGTACTTATCCCTACAAACAATTCCTTTCAAAAGGCGGATGTGAATTTTACGTCTCTATCTGAAATCACCATTTTAGGAATACCATGCAGTCCAAAAATTTCTTTCATGAATATTTCAACAATGTTTATAGATTTAAAAGTAGATTTTACAGGAATAGAGTGTGCAGACTTACCGAGTTTATCAATTAAAACCATAATAGAATCGTTATGTTTCTGAGTTTTAGGCAAACCTGTTATAAAATCCAATGATATGGTCTCCCACTTCCATTCTGGTACTGCTAATGGTTGTAATAGGTCGGCTAGATGCTGGTGTTCGACCTTAACCTACTGACAATATTGGCACTTAGCCAAGTATTTTGTTGTTTCTCCCTTCATATTAGGCCAATAAAATAGTTTTCTAAGTGTTGTTATCGTTTTCTGGTAACCTGGATGGCCAGAATATGGTTTCTTATGCACTTTGTCCAAGACTGTTAATTTTAACTCTGCATAATCTGGTAAGTAAAGCCTGTTTTTAAATTGTAGTAGTCCCTTCTTGTCGATACTTAGTGTAACATCCCACTCTGGCACACTGAGAACATTTATTATTTGAGGACACTTGCTCGCAAGTGATCTGGACCTTTATGATGTTAGGCCATTATTACTTGATTATGTTGCAGATGACATGATGTGTTACTATTTGATGTAGACAGGTGCTATTGACTCAGTTTTATTGAGTGTGCAGGGTTTTTGACCTTGATGATGCAGAGGCATCGGTAGAAACCCCTTGGACTCCGGACCGAGTCAGGGAGTGTGTTTTTTCGGTGATATGTTTACTATGATGTTTCATTCGATTGATGATTTGTTGTTGACATTTCTGACATGATTGTTGATGATGCAGGATGGTGATAGCTTGCCGACCAGACTCACATATGGATTAAAGGGGCCACACACGATTCCAGAGAGGTTGAGGGAGAGGGGTGGATAGCAGCCCTGCCACCGCCTACTAGCACTCCCGTCGTGGCTCGAACTGTAGGTTAACGATTACCTAGTTTGAGAGGATCCACGATGCTGTGAGGGCAGACTGTGACAGTCGCTCATGATGATTCTAAGGGGCATGCAATAAGGCGAGGGCCTTATTCCTTAGAACCCTTAATCTCCTACAAGTTCACCTGGTGGAGTGTTGACTCCAGGGGTTATATATGTCTACCAATCAGTCCAGTTGGTGAGTGGCACCCTTGGAGCACATGGTGCATCCTGAAGGGCATGTCACACAAAATAAAAATGAGAAGCGAGTGGCACCCTTGGAGCACATGGTGCATCCTGAAGGGCACATCGCGTAAAGGAAATGAACAAGGCGAGTGGCACCCTTGGAGCACGTGGTGCGTCCTGAAGGGCACGTCGCATTGATGTGGATGAGGGAAAAAAACCTAATAGCCCCAAGACCTTAACACTTTAAGAGATTCCTAAACAACTTCCCTAACCCAGTGACGCCCAGTTCAGAATCTAGTACAAGTCTAAAAGTTGTTAGGGTAAAATTTAGTCTAACCCTAAGAGCAGACCCTCGAATAAAAATAACCCACCTAAGAAATAGTTGGTCTTCATGAAATTCTTAGGGAGATAACGAGGGTAAGTTTTAAAGAGAATCTAATAGTTCTAAAACTTTTCAAGGAAGAAAATTGATTCCTAACTGGTGGGAGAATGACATCACCTTCGTAGCGTAACATAAAGAAAATTAAAAAAAATAAAAAAAAATAAGACCATTATCCTCTCTTCATCCATGTCTACTTTATTAAACCATCCTCCATCACCTTAATCTTCCAATAACCATATCCCTTTGTCATGTCCTGTTCACATTACTAAATCACCATCCTTCCCCTTAATTCCTCATTATTCCTTTTTATGTAACACATTTTCCATACAGGTTTGCCATCACCTTAATCTCCCATTATCCTATGTATTTATATGTATATATATTAATAGTGAATTTAAATGATGGATATTGATAAATTACAATGATGAATGCTAGATGTAAATAGAAAAATAAAAATATATATATAGATCATAAACAAATTGTTGGTATTCCTTAATCTTTAATGTATAGAATAAAGAAAAGGAATAATGGATTCTCCTTCCATAAATTTATTAATCTCTACCGCCTCTACCATTAATAAAAAGTTATGCATGTAAAAATAAAAGGAAATTATGAATGAGCGCATTTACATTTTGAGTTCAAAAAGAAAAAAAAGAAAAATAAAAAAATAAAATAAAAAGGAAAAAGGGGGGAAAACCTAAAGGAAAGGGGATTTAGGGTTTGAGACTCGAAAAAGAAAGGGGGAGGGGGAAAGAAAGGAGATTTTTTTTCATCTATTGGTATGGTTATGCTGCCAGACTAGAGACTGGACTGATTTTTTGTAGGAGTTGGGGATTCTCAGCTGACTTGAGTGGTAGCTATGCCTTGGAGGCGAGCTGAGAAGCTAGGCTATTGTCTGGTTTGTGTGTGGTCCCTTTACGGCTTGGGTGGCTAAGGGGGAAGGAGAGTACCCCTATCATTTGGCTGGGACGTACCGGTGAGTTCCTTGCGGTCGGAAAGCAGGAGCAGGAGCGCCAGGAGCATAGGAATCGTTGCGGCAAGCAAATAAGGCAAAGGTATGTTACTGAACTGAGTAGAGTAGAATGCATAGTGATTTACTGCTGCGATTATGGTTGTATTGTTGTGGAATGTTGTTTACTCGTCCTTCATACTTTGTAAGAAAATGTAAGGGGGGTATTTCAGAAGACCTCGTTTTTATAACAGTGTGGTTGAGGGTTCAGGAAAATTGCTGTGGGTTTATGCTATTTCGTTGATGTACCGTGCGCAATCTTTTTGCCGTAGGGTTTTTCTATTGATACACTGGTGTTTATATTTATATTGGGGTTTTTTTTTATCTCAGTGGGTTTACTCGTATTACATTGGGCGTATTTTTACACACAGGGGGCGTCCTTCTGCCGTAGGGTTTTTCTATTGATACTATATTTATATCGGGTTTTTTTTTCTTTTCTTTTCTTTTCTTTTAGTGGGCTTCCTTATTTTACCTGAGCGTCTTTACATGCCCATGGTGGCTCTTTTGGTTGGTTTTATTTTTCTCCTGGTCGTTTTTCTTTTTACATACATCGGCGTGCGTTTACAGTGGGTTCTCCTTTCCATTGGGCGTTTTCACCTGTACAGTGGGCGTTAGTTATGAGCTGGGCGTCCCCATTCGCAGTCGGGTATTATTTATGGATTTTACCCTGCACAAAATGCCCGTTCGTTTCTTAGTGGTGACATCACTGAGATTGGGTTTTAACCTCTAGGCTTTGTGTATTTAATCGGGTTTAACCTCTCGACTTTGTGTATTTAATCCCTTGCGAACTGAAGGAGGTTGCTCCCCACCGTTCGACCCTTAAGCCTGTGTGTTGCTGTTGGTTGTGGCGCTGAATATTCGTGTGGTTGTGGAGTAGAGCTAGCTCGCGCTAGTGTGTTTGTTGTTGGTCGCGGAGTAGTGTTAGCTTGCGACTGTGTGTTTCTATTGGTTGTGGCGTTGAATATTCGTGGGGGCCATAGGCACTGTGTTAAAAAAAAATCGAGTCTTCCAGCAAGAGATGGTTATTTCCCTGCGCATGCTTCGCCCTCATTGAATTGAAAACTTGCACCGAAGGCCATGATGGCAGCGACGGGTAAGTTGACAAATGGACTTTGACATGACTCTACAGAGGGCATCGATCACGGAATCTGCTTATTTCAGATAAAGCTTGAAATCTGATAAGCCAGATGCGTTAGTATGATGGTACGACTCACATATCGCCGATCATTCTCGTTGATTTAAACAGTTATGTATAATCTTAAATCTCTTTTTAACAATAAATATATCTTTAGACTAGGTATACTTTTAAATTTCGTTTCAATAATGAATACATTTTTTTTATTTTTTTATTTAGTTATCATAATACTTTATGAATTTATAGATAACTATTTTTATTAATATTAGATTTATTCCATTATTTTATTTTAAATTCATGCGCGTACAAACAACAAGATCCAGAGATCAAGATCTTGCGTACAATAGCAAGATCTAGAAATGAAGGAACCTCCATGTGCTCGTTCGTTCCATGCGTGTTTATATATTTTCAGAATGAGTTCGTATGGTGTTTTTACTTCCAGAAATGATTTTTGGTTATTTCAGAAAATGAGTTTCATATTTTATAATTTTGGGTTCATGATTAGAGGGCGCTTAAATGGTTGCCGTATTACAGCTGTCTCTGGGCGAATCGTAAATTCTGAAAGATTCTGATCCGTTTTCCCAAATCGTGACAGTTATATTCATTTTTTTTAAACCTAAACTGTAATATAACCTGCCATATAATTTGTCGTGTTAATGTTATTTAGGGAAAACGTGGTTGTACTGTGGTCGTTTTTATTTTAATAGGAAAATATAAAATGCAAGCATAAGTGCAATGTAAATTACAGCCTTAGCATTGCTTAGGGAAAATTGGCGGTAATGTGGCTGGTCTTATTTTATTGGCATTTTTTTTTATTTGTTAAAGCTATTATTTGAATGGTGGCATTTTTAATTATTGACAATCTGGTTAATTCGTGGTGGCCGGCAACAGCAGACAGATAGAGTTCCTTTATTACTATTTTATTACAGTCATCATTAGACACGTTATTTACCTGGTTGCCGAATTTTATTCCTTATTGGGCAAGGTGGACTGGCTGCCAAACCCTCAAAGCTTTTATTGCTTATGTCGTGTCCTGATACTGGAATAAATGCTAAGATTATCGATCTCAGAATGCCCTTTCCCAAGACTTGGGGCTCCCGAAATATTAAAGTAACCGCCCAGATTAAAATGTTGACAGCGAACATAATAACACAGTTTGAATGAAGCACAGTTTGGGATCTACCGGTTTAGTTCTGTTAGGTTATATCACAGCTGTTGGGCTCGTTAATACTAGAATGAAGGAGTTATGTTTCCATAAAATCTGGTCCCTATATTATAATGAACCATCCTATAATGAATGCATGCAAATGTCATCGGAAAGAATGAGATGTAATGTCACGGTAAGGTAAATGTAGCGACTGTAAATCAATGTTGTGGTTAGGTTAGAACTTTATATTATTTTATTTTATTTTAAGTGTACTGTATTAATTAATTTTTTTTAGAATAATGATTAGATTTTCTTCGCTATAGAGTATCATAAAAGGGCTCAAAAGCTAGTTTATAAAAATATATGATTTGGATCCAGAAATCTAATCGTAAATTTTTCTTTTATAAGTAGGATTCTTAAATTCATTTTCGCCTTAGAGCAGCCGACCTGTGTCCATTTTTTTTATAATGATAACTATTATAAGTGATTTTAATGATTCCTGGAATTTAGACAGTGATGAAATAAAGTGTCCATTTTTAATGATAAATTATCTTAAGTGATCATAATGATTCTTAAATTTTAGACAATGATGATCATAAAGATTATTGATTCAAATGATAAATTTGAATGCAAGGCTACACTGAATTTGAACAATAAAGTTCAGAATGGTTAATTAGAAGGTTAAGTGTAAGGATTATCAAGATAGCACCAAAAGGTGCCTTATCTTAATAATAAAAGATTGTTATTGTTAACAGTGTGGGAGGAGAAATTTTGGGTAATATGGTTAAGAGGTACCCATTCTACTCCTTGGGAAATGTTATACTTATGGTCCTGTAACCATAGATCCTGGGAGATAAAGGCCCTTCTTGGGATCTTCTTTATTATTGCCAATGCTTAAGAAGTGTTAGCAATTATTGATAACGAGGTGTTAATTGATTAGGATCTAGCATCAATCTTGGATATATAATAGTTGAGGTATTGTGTTATTTAGGGACTAGGAACTCGGGGTTGTCGCTACAATTACTGGTTCACCCTTATGGTCGATCAATTTACAAGTTAGATCATGCAATGAATGATAATGTAAAATACACTGATTGCATCAACTGAATTCAGGATAGATTGTTAATTAATGATTTGTAGTTAAGGATTAAATGTTACTTATTGCGTCAAAGGACAAATTTTGCTATCCATCATATTTATGATTATAATTGATGACTATTGACTTAGTTCATGTTATCCCAGTTGAGAACCGACTTGCGCAACAAGGCCCTGGAATGATTAATTTTAGAAGGTACCTAGATGGCAATTGATCTATAGTTGCACGAGGGAATGGCCTCAAGACTAGGGAAGAATGTAGTCCATGTTCAAACTAACGTTGTATAGGGTCATAAACCTATGTGTGCTCAGTCTGCTAGTGTCGGGTGGCGACGTAGAGTCAAGTGTGTCTGTTACTTCTACATGTGCACACACTTTTAAAACGAAAAAAAAAATTGCACCTGTTATCAACGTAGTTGTCCTAAGGAGGAGGGTCGGTACACTTAGATCTGTTTTATCTGAGTTTGCAGTATTGTTCTGTAATTCTGCCATTACTTTAGTGTAATTTCTGTCGTTAATACCTGTTGTCCTTATCCTTTATTCTAGATCACTTTCAGCCCTGCTGATACTTATCTCAAATATCCCATGGACTCTTCTGCTTAAGGCGTCTGCTACCTTATTTTCCTTACCCTTGATATTTCTGACCTCGAAGTCGAATTCGCTTAAGAAGGATAGCCACCTTGCTTGTCTTGCATTAAGATCTGGCTGGTTAAACATATATTTCACCCCGCTATTATCCATTAATAGTAGGAATTTTCTGCCCATTATGTAGTGTCACCACATTTTTAAGGCATGTATTACTATTTCTAATTCTAAGTCATGAGTGACATAATTTTTCTCGTGTTCATTTAATTTCCGGGACTCATAAAAAATAACGTGTCCTTCCTGAGTTAGGACACCACCTAGTCCTTCTTTACTTGCATCCACACATATCGTGAAATCTTTATTGGTGTCTGCTACCTTCAATATGGGTGTAGTTGTCAATAATCCCTTCAGTTTGTTAAAACTATCTTCGCACTTTTCTGACCAGTTAAACTTGGTTCCTTTCTTTTGTAATGATGTGATAGGGTAGGCTATCTTGGAGAACCCTTCTATAAACCTGCGGTAATATCCGATGATTCCCATGAACAACCGTATATATGCTACATCCTTAGGCATCGACCATTCCATAATGGCTTTTGTCTTTTCTCGGTCTACTTGTCAAATTTGGTGTAAAGTTTGTGTTTCCTCAAGGGTTGTAGAACTATCCTTAAGTGTTCATCATGTTCCTCTTTTGTTTTTGAACAGACTAGAATATCGTCGATAAATACTACCATGAACTTGTCTAAGTATTGATAGAAAATATTGTTCATCAGACACATAAATGTGGTTGGTGTGTTAGTGAGTCCGAAAGGTATGACTATGAATTCATAGTGTCCATACCTTGTCTGAAAAATTGTTTTGCTTATGTCCTCATCTTTTATCCTAACTTGATGATAATTGTATCGTAAATCTAACTTTGAAAAGATCTTGGCCCCACCAACTTGATCGAACAGATCATTTATTCTTGGTAAGGGGTATTTGTTCTTAATAGTCATTTTGTTCAGTTATATATAATCAATACATAGTCTTAGAGTATCGTCTTTCTTTTTCACAAAGAGGACTCGTTCCCCCCATGATGAGACACGTGGTTTGATATACTCTTTGTCCAATAATTCCTGTAACTGTATTTTTTATGCTGTCAATTCTGGTAGACTCATTCGGTAAGGTGCCTTTGAGATAGGGGCTGAACCTGGTAGTAGGTATATGGAGAAGTCTATTTCCCTTCTAGGAGGTAATTTTGGTATCTCATCCACAAACATGTCTCTAAAGTCACGTAGGACAACAAAGTCTTCTAGTTTTCACTTATCATCTTTTTCTAGCAAATTTGTTACTTGGATGGAATAACTTGACATCCCTTTCTCATACATTTCTTGAGTTTCATTGTTGAAACTTGTCTGACTGATACTGGTTTGGGTATACCTTGGGATGTTCTAATAGTGCAAAAATTGTCTTTATAGCTAAGTATGTTTGTATATAAATCTAGTAATGATTTGAGTTGTTCCAACCAATCCATCCTGATAATCATATCGTAAGATCCTAGTGGTAGGATGTTCAGATGGGTCTTTATATTTTGACCATCTAAGCTAAACTCACAATCCAGAACAAAGTCAACTACTTTTCTTTTAGTACCAGTCGCTAATTGTACAAGCCATCATTTTGCGTGCTTCAGTTTCTTAAGTTTGTTTGACTCTGCCACATTAGGTGTAATATAACTTAATGTCGCTCCAGGGTCAATTAAAAAAAAAATTCGAGTGTCATTTATTTAAAATTTGATTTCTACCACTCAGGACTGGTGGTCATCTTGTCAACCATCTATGGCTGCATTTATCCGATGTAGGCTTCTTCCCATGTCTCCCACCGTCGAGGCTTCCTACAAATTATGAACAACAGTTCTGTTTGTTGAACTCAAACATGGGAAGTTCCTCCTTAGATGATTCTCTCCACATTCCCAACAATTTAGTGGCTTGTAGGAGCTATCTCCAAACTTCTTTGTTCCCATGTTTACTATTTTACCACTGCCTTGTGTATTCAGATGATTGGAGTGAAAATCCTTTCTTGGAAAACTTTTTGTTGTATTTCGATAAGGATCTGGTTGGTACCCCTTCTTCTGCTGGTTCATTCGATCTTGTTTCTTATCCTTCCAGGATTTGGGAAACTCTGCCCATTATTTATACTGATCGTATCACATTCATGCTTTCCTGAATACTTCGCTCAAGGATTTGGGGTTTTCAAACTCAATTTTTTCCTTGTAGGACTGTGGTAGACAACTTAGAAATCGCTAAATTTTTACTTTATCCTCCCGGATGTATGGTACGAACCTTAGCAGTTCCATAAATTTATTTATAAGGTCCTCCATTGCCATTTTTCCAAGTCGTAACTCATAAAATTCGTTTGTCTTCCTTTCTTAGTAACTTTCCGAAAGGTATTGCTTCTTGAAATACTTTTTAAAGTCAGACCATTCCAATTGTTTCTCCTTTAGGCCCTTGGCCAATTTCAGGTCCTTCAACCAAATGCTAGCCTTCCATTTCAGATTGTAGAATGCTATTCTGACCTTCATGTTGTTGGAATAGTTGTAGATCTGGAAGTATCTTTTGATGTCTAATAGCCATGCCTCAACTTCTTCTCCTGTCTCGGGTTCTCCATCAAAGGTAGATGGTTTAATCTTTTTAAATTCTCCTTCGAGGTGGTCTACATGTTTTCTTTTTCTGTCAAATTTAGTTTTTTCTTCAGCTGAAGGTGTTCCTTTCGATGAATTATCTCCTTTTTCTGCTTCCGCCCCTGAGTTCTTGGAGGCCCTTTTGTCGAATTCTTCCTTGTGGTTATCGTCCTTTGGTATTTTCTTGGTCACTATACTGCGCAGCAGGACTTCATTTATCTCTTGTTGTTTATGTTGTGCTTTCTTCAATTTTTCATTGTGTGCTTTCAAAATCTGTACTTCAACAATCAGGTTCCTCATTATTTCTAACATTTTCGTGGGTGAGATTCTGTCACTGTTCTGTCTTGGATCTCCAGGGGGTCCTTGCTAGGGGTTTTCTCCCATCCTGATTTCTGCATCATCCTGAGCTTCCATAATTAACACAAAACAAAAGTAGCTTTATGTTTGTAACCATAAGATTTTTATTAGTTTCACATAAATCAGAATATATAAACTAAGCAACTATTGTGGCCCTGTTCATGTGTTGTAACCTTTTTTCTCTGATACCATATGTAATGTACCTAAAAATTTACATATAAAAAAATAAAATTAATTGGGTACTTTGAGTTGATTCTGTGTCTCAAAGATTTCAGTCATTCATCAACCATAATGTATAACGGTCTTATTGCCTTTTACTTCTCTATCCTATTTTAACAGATAGTCGCCTATTCCTATTTTGGTATTGAGTTATACATGAACATAGGTACATAACTAAGGATATTTTGTTCCATTGAAACTTAGAACTATCCACCATTTTCATTTCCAAAACCCACTTTATAGTGTGGAGATGTAACTACTTAGAATGACTATTATATTAGTGTGATGGTCGTAGATGTAAGGCCTTATAACACTTGTTCTGAAATACTATTATAAGGTCTAAAGAAGAGGTTAATATTATTTAGAAATACCTTTAACCAGATAATGTTTGGGTATAATTCATATGCTAATCTACACAAATGAATTAAGGCGCGCAGAGGCTAAACTTGTGAAGGTTATGGTTAAAATCGTGCTACTATAAAATTTCTCGGTAATTAACGACCTTAGGATATCCACTTCAGATGGTTAATGCAATGGTAGTTGAGTTCAACGCATAATCGATATAGCAAGGCGTTAAAAGTAACCCTAAGTAGGCCATTCGGGTACCTTGCCATTAATATTCTGAGCAAACGATATAGGTCGGAACCCTCTTGCCTTAAAGGCTTGTCTGCAACATTTAATGCACACTGAGATAATTCTATTCAATTCATAGTTCGACTGGCATGCCCCAATGAAATGTCGACACTTACCATATATTCACATGGCCAGGTACGATTACCACCCATCACCATTACTCCATGCAAAAGGGTATCCCATAGCTTTCACTTTCATTCCAGTCTTGACTTGGTGAAGGAGGATGAAATGTTCCAGACCAAACTCTATTTTGGCTTCCTTCTTAGTATTGTGGTCATGTTTTTGTGATTCGAACATTGTTTCAGGTGGGAGAGATCTTGGAAGAAAAACTTCTCGATGGGAAACTCTGTGAGAGGTAAGTCGACTTGACTATCCTTTCATTTTGAATTCAGGTCTTTCTGTCTCATCAAGTAGGTCTCTACATACTCCAGTTCCTGGTCAGTTCTTCAGTATCATTCTTGTTTTACATCTAGGTTACTGTAGTAAAAACGGGTCGATGGTACACTAGCAAGGTTTAAGTTTTTTCACAGTTTACCCCTTTCATTGTACTAGCCTTCTTGTCGAGTCCGAGCCATTTTCCTCTTGTGGAAGGACTTATCATGGTGTCTGTTAAAATTGTGCATCTGAGGTATTCTATTTTTAAAGTGAACTTTTGTTATTGGGTCTGGCTTCCTCCGTCAATTATTTTCCTAGTTGACACAATTTTATGACCGGGTTTTCATTGCTTGGGTGGATAATAGACCTTTCGGTACAGTGTTGATATTGAAATTTTTTGTGTTTAAATAATAGGTTCACTGGTGTTATTATACCGATTAGAGGTGTCGTTCTAATGGCCGGAGGCGTTTTAATCCTTTCCATTTATATTTGGATTGTTACATTGGTTTTATATTTACCATTACTTTATGCTCATTATACGCATATCATTCCTGCAATGTTTTCTTTTGGATTAAATACTGGTATTCGTTGCTAATGATGGGCCCCTTTGATGTGCGAGGGTACCCATCAGGGAGACACAAACTCCTCTTCCCCTTTTTGGTCTAGGAGGCACATGGTTTGGCGCGATGGAGAAGGGTATGAAACCCTCCATTACAGCTAAGTATTCCATCGGCTCCTTTCTAATTACGTTCGGTTCTTTAAATTGATCATATTATTTCTGTTCGGATATATTTTAATGTTTCACATTACTTTGTGTAGTGTGCGATCACGCCGAAGCATGGGAACACCCTCTTCACTCTTTCAAGAGGTATTCGGGTTCCACATACAGTACCCCTCCGTCTAAGTTATTTCGAGTTTACATGCACCAATGGTCAAGGCTATGTCTCGTCCTTCATACTTTGAAGATCTTTTGTTTCCAAGTTCCGTATTATTTGTTCAAGGGTACGCCCTAATTTGTATTAATAACTGGTACTTAGAAAGTATGCCAAGCTTGTGCCTGGTTGGACTAGTGACATCTAGACAGTCGTTCCCTTGAAGTCATATGAACATTATGTATTGAATTTTTCTATATATGTAAATGAAGTAACAGGCTCTGATATGTCACTTTCTGCGTTTAACATCCTCCTCTATATTTATGGAAATCAATTTTTCATTACAGATTTGAATTCTTTCCTGAGTTATTCTAGTTATTTCCATAATTTATCTTATTATTGATTACACAGTCAATCCCAATATGATATGGTTATGCACGGTAGCATGCCTAAAACTAGCACAGTAATAAGTGCGCCTAAGGGTTTAAATTCCACCGCAATCTTGTGATTACAATCATGACTTCTAGGTTTCATTTATGCTCATGCACTTATTTCTGATATAAATTAGTATTGGGGGAAGTTTTAATTTGAGTCTCAACCCACCCATTTGTAGTTTGACTCATGAACTAGTTGAATGAAATGTTTTCAAGGGAAAACCTATTCCTGTGGGATTCCATCCAGATTTTGGGGTTTTTAATATATATATAACGGTTGGAAATAATGCCAGGAAAATAAATTTGTTCGATTGAGATTATAATAGATCGAGACTTCCAGAATTCATTTTTGTTTCTTTTCATGTGATTACTTTACTCATTTATACTAGATACCCTATCCTTCCCTGATCAAACATAAAACCACTGTGGGTTCGCTATGCAATTTACCACTTACCTTTTGTTTTCTATTACAGCTATTAATCGATCATTTTATCAGTATACTCACCAACAATAAATAGCATTGTTCCTATGATAGAAGTTTATTGTTATACTATAGGTGCACCTTTAATATTTACTATCACCACCATAGTGATGTACATATACTCCAATTTTTGTAATGGGGTCTGGGGAGTTTGCTGAATTATTTTCCTATATATATGTTTATATATATATCTATCTATTTTTCCAGATTCTTTTGTAGTCAGTTTACTCCAGCGTCATTGTACCGCTTATACAGAACGCCCATTATATATATATATCTGTGTGTGTGTGTGTGTGTGTGTTCATAATATATCTGTACAGGTCTATATAGATGTCCATTAATACCTCAGTGATATAGGGTGTATTTACTGTCAATTTGGACTTGTATAATCACTAGAGGAGCCTCACTATATACTATAATAATCTACAAGGATTATAATCCACCATAGGTATTGGTACACGTGGCTTCAATCACTTATGGAAACAATTTATTTTCATTTTGTTCAACAGGATTAATTAAGAAGATAGATGTAGTCTGTGCTCCATTCTATCATGAGATTAGTAACTTCTGCAGAACTTGTCTTACTATTTAATACATTCAATGACCTTAGTAATTACTCAACATCACGTCTAAATAAATAGATATTTCCCCACTACAGTATTCAACCAGAAATTCATTCATAGAAGTAAACATATTGCAACACATGACATTTAACTAGAATAAGGTAGAGTAGCATATCTGAATCAAATTTGCGGGAAGCCAAAGGGAACAACCACATTCCTCCCAACCGTAGAATAGGGAGGCCAATCTACTTGCCCGATTCACCCCCTAGCCTGACCATGAATCCATGAAAGAGAATCGAAATCTACTCTCCAGCAATGTCCTTGAATTCCAGTAGAATCCTCTCGCCTCACACTCCCACAGTAGTGCTCATAACAGCAAGGAAAGAAAATCAATAGTCTCCTTTCCCCATCATACTTGGCAGCGTCTTGCCTCCTCGCATATGCTATTTACTAATTTTCCTAGGTCGTTTTCCCTACCTTGGGAATTTTCATAGCTTTCTAAATCCCCGATTTTCAGGGGCTACCAATGGCCAAATCACTGATTTTCCACTTGTAACAATCATCCCAGAGTTAGTTCCAATGTGTTCCCCACTCATGGAGTCATGGCCAGCTAAATTTAACATGGTTGTTCCATTTGTCCTCCTGCAATCAATATAAAATATTATGTTTTCATACAAGTGTCATAGTCAAATAGTTAGTTGGGTCAAATCAGGTCTCTACCCAACAATCATAATAATTAATTATAGTCATCAAATTCAAAATTCTGAATTACCATAAATGGCAAAAAAATTCCAAATTCAAATTTATTAAAAACAAAATGAATTTTTCAGCAGATTTAAATTTCAAAAATATTTTATTTTTTTGGGACGTCACATTCTCCCCGTGCTTCTACCACCTTTGTAATCCCTAAACGAGATACCTCGGAAATGTGGCTTGTCATTGATTATCGAGCCTTGAGAAAATCCACAATCCAAAACTGTTACCCCCTTCCCTGGATTGAGGAACTACTCGACACCCTCCAAGGAGATAAGTGGTTTACTAAATTGGATTTGACAACCCGCTACCATCAAGTTTGAATGAACCCAGGTGATGTTTGGAAAGAAACATTCAAGACCAAATTTGGTCTTTTTGAGTGGAAATTCATGTCTTTTGGTCTCACCAACGCCGAAACCACTTTCATGAGGCTTATCAATGACATCTTTAGAGCACATTTGGGTCGATTTGTGGTCATCTTCTTATATGACATTCTCATCTTTAGTTGGGCATGGGAAAATCACATGCAACATGTTCGACAAGTTCTCAAAATTCTCTAAGAACGCAAGTTGCAAGTCAAAGAGAAGAAGTCATATTTTGGTCAGACTTCAGTTCCCTATCTCGGCTTCATGGTTAACTCAGAGGGTATTCAACTAGATCTAGCCCACATCCATTCATTGAAACAATGGCCTCTACCTTCTTCAGCTAAGGAGTTGAAAATATTTTTGGGTGGCATCGATTTCTATCGTAAGTTCATTCCCTCTTTTTCAAATCTTGCTCGAACTTTGCATTAGCTCTCAAATACTTCTTCTACATTCATCTGAACCAAATAAGAATCTACTCACTTTTCTCAACTCAAAGACGCCCTCTGATCATCCCCTATTTTACATATGCCAGACCTCTCCCAACTCTTTGATATTGAGTCTGATGCCTCACAATATGCTATTGGTTTCATACTTAAATAGGGAGGACACCCCATTGCTTACCACTCTAAAACCCTATCTGATGAAAATAAAAATTATAGTACTTAGGACAAGGAATTTTATACTCTGGTGCAGGTGCTCAAACAATGGAGGCATTATTTGTTGGGTAAAGAAACCATTCTGCATACTGACCACCACCCTTTGATTTTCATCAACTCTCAATCTAATATTCAGTAACAAAGGCACCTTAAATGGACCTCCTACATTCACCAATTTCATTTAGTCATCAAATATAAGAGGCACTTCAAATAAAATGGCTAATTTTCAAAGTCGACCTCCCATGCCAGTTATTTCCATTCTAGAAGTACGTTGTGCTACTTATGACACATGGAAAAATCAATATGCTACTGACACTGACTTTCGATATATTGGGGAAGATTTGAAAAGCCCCACAGTGATCAATCAAACCCCCTTCCTAGAATACACTATTCAGGATGGGTGGCTATATAAGTTGAATTTGCTATGCCTTCCACACTCAGAAGACTACCTCTTGCTCATCAGGGAGGCGCATGATTTATCCTATGGGGGCCACTTCAAGATGACATAGACCACCCAATATCTGCAACGCTATTTTCATTGGCCTTCCATGCAGCCTCAAGTTGAAAAATTTATTAGAGCTTGTGCCTTATGCACATAATCAACTCCATCCAACTGGAAGCATGGGTTGTATCAACCACTGTTGTCTCGGCCTTGGGATTCAATCTCAATGGACTTCCTCAGTGGACTTCCAAGAGCCCAAAAGAAACATGATGCAATCTAGGTAGTGGTATGCCACTTCAACAAATGGCACCTTTTATCGCATGCACAAAGACTAATACAACAGTGCAAACAATGAAACTCTATTTCTACCATGTCTCACCCCATTTTGGCCTCCCAAGCAGTATCATCTCCGACAGATATTCTCTCTTCCTCAGTACATTTTGGAAGACCATATGGGTGCTATTGGGGTGCCACCTCAAGTTTTGTACTGTATTCCATCCTCAAATGGATGGCCAAACAGAGGTTGTCAACAAAGTCTTAGTGCATGCTCTCTAAACTCACTTTGGGTGCAACAAACAATGGGACAATTACTTGCACATTCTCCAGCATAGCTACAACAAGGCAACAAATTCTTCTATAAGATTTTCACCTTTTGAAGTCTATTTTGGTTTCCAACCAGCATATCCAACTGAGCTCCCACTCACTTGGGCTCCTCAAGGTACCTTCCATTAACAGGAGGAACAACTGTTAGCTCAACGATTTCTCCAACAAATTTCACAATGCCATAGTGCCATCACATCAGCACTCAAAGCAACCCAAGATCATGCCAAGCAACTCCATGAAAACAAAGAAACTTCATGTCCTTTCAACTAGGGGATCAATTCTGGTTACACTTTGATAAGAAGCGCTTCAAAGTCCACCATCAAAAGCTTCTGCCAATCAGATATGGTTTGTATACAATNATAGCTTGGATCTGCCACCACAACTGGGAATCCACAATGTCATTAATGTAAATCACTTAAAGTTGTTTGAGCCTTCCCTCTTGGAAGAACCAGTAAACATCACTCATCCAGTGGACAACATACCCAATTTCCAACTCCCATTGGCCAAAGACACTATATTGGACACTCGAAGTCGCTCTACAAGAAACCAGACTTACACTTCATATCTGGTAGCCCGCCAAGTCCAAACTCCAGCTCAGGAAACGTGGATCACAACTAATGTATTGCAAAACAATTTTCCACATCTTCTCATGGAAGCTAGGTTACTTCCAGATATAAACATGGAGGAATTGGGCCAAGGAGGCCACCTAGGGGAATGCCTGCCTAGGGTGCACAAGTCAATCACCTAGGCGCAAAAATTATTCACCTTTTGATGATGAATGAAATATATGTAAAATAAATGGTTCCCTTGGTATAAAGGTGATCTGGGACTAAAATAAAGCATTCTTACCTTTTCTTCTGAAGCTATGTGTATTGGTTGTTTTCTTTTCTGAGTTTGTATTTTACATTCACGACAATTTAATTTTTAGGGTTTTCTGAAGAATAACCAATGTGCCTTCCTTCATGTATGCCTCCTTGTGACTCTGTTTTCCATGATTCCACCTCTGAGAGAAAACTTATTTCATTAGATAGCCACTCTCTCAAGGAGAAAATATTTTCCTTCGATTTTTCTGAGGCAGAAGGGAGGGCGCACCAACTGGGGTTTGCACCCTTGTTGGTTTCTTCTTTGTGGGAATGAAGTGAGTTCACCCCCTTCCATGGCTGCATTGGGATTCTCCCACTAATTCTCGGAGGTCACTCTGATATCACCAAAACCTCTTGGCCACTCTCGGGGCACCCTGGTATGGATCCCCATTTTCTTATTCATCCAAGCTAATGGTGCACCCATGTTTAGATTTGCGCCCCTGAGGAGTATTTTTGGTTAGAAGTTGAGCTATGGCTTGCATGGTCATCGTCTCCTATAGATTTCCTTCTTGGGAATATCACCCTATTGTTGTGTAATAGGATGATATGAGAAGGACTATACCATTGTTCATAATTTTATATTCGACTTAGATGGAAACTCGAACAGTCCCTTCTTTCATAATAATAGATCTGTTATACAAATATTTCTGGAATGAATAGAAACACGTATCTGTGAACAATTATTTTGTCTTGACCCTTTCTAGGTTTACTTTGGATTTTATAGAGAAATTCGAACAATTCCTTTGTTTATTCCTATAGATTTGCCTTTTTCGATTATTACTGCAGCAGGTCTATGCATATCTAAATTATATGGTTCCAGGGTGTATACTCTTCACTTAATTTAGTTTACTACTATATCGTTTGATTCCACAACTTCATTTGTCACTGTCTGAACTATTTTTTTTCATTTGAGAACTTCGTTTTGTGACTACTTGAACTATTTTTTTTCATTTCAGAACTTCATTTCTGACAGTTTGAACTATTCGTTTTCATTGACATTAATGACAACTGATGGAATTTTCACAATAGGTAATTAAAAGTGTCTGAGGCTTTTGGTATATCCATCTATGCATATATATATATGCATCTCTATATAATTGTATCCATAGTACTTCCTATTGTATGTAATAAATTTCAGTATGGAATGACATTAATACAGTATAATCGTCATAGCCCTTTAATTCTACCTGTCTATTTGGTCTATAATAAAATATATATGTATAATTCTAAGCTCTAAAGTTTATTTCCAGAATTTTATTACTAATGAGATACAGTAAGATTGTAAGAATTATACTATATTTACTTCATTTCAACAGTAATAAATCAATAGGACGATTCATCTAGAATTAAAAGGATGTGCTACAAAGATATGACTCTACATACATATGTATATTTAAAGCTCAATTTTACTTTCAAAATCTCCTTCAGTGTTTGCATAGTCTACAATTTACATTCAAATTGAATATCTAGATGTAAATGAATCACCTATCTCGTAGGGATTTTTTAGCACAGTATTCAAAATCATATTCTATTTAACACAGATGTATCTCCAAATATACTTTCATAAATAAATTCCATCCCAACCAAGATACATAGAAAGGTTGCTCAACTTATACAATTAAAAAACTATAAGGGTTTGTCCTACATTTCACCTCATTCCATCGAAATTTAACAAACATAACAATTCATCCAGATTTAAACACATGCATTATAGTAGCCAATAATTCAATAATATTCAACCAGAGAAGGAATAGATAGAAATATTTGAATAGTTTTCGAACAACAAATGGAACATCCAAGTTCCTCCCATCCTTAGAACAGAAAAACCAATTTACTTGTTCCATTCACCCCCTTGCCTGACCACGAATCCATGAGGGCGAACTTAGACTCCTACTCAGCAATAGTCCTTAAGTTTCAACAACTTCTCCTTGCCTCACACTCAGCAAGTAGTGTTCATAACAGCAAGAGATCATTCCTTTTCCCCAACATACTTGGCAGCGTCCTACCTCCTCCCATATGTTATATATATATAACAATTGTGCCTAGGTCTTTTCCCCTTGGCGATTTTTGCATCTTTCCAAATCCCTAACTTTCAGGGATTGCCTATGGCCAAATTCTTGTTTTTCCACATCTAAGATTCAACCATGATGTAGTTCCAACATGTTCCCCTCTCATTGAGTCATGGTCAATTGATTTTAACTTAGTTTTTCCATTTGTCCATCAACAATAAATATAAAATATTTTGTGTCATACAAGTGTCATAGTCAAATAGTTAGTTGGGTCAAATCAGATCTCTGCCCAACAGTCATAATCATCAATTACACTTAACTAAATTCGAAATTTGGAATTGCCATAAATGAAAATAATTTTCCAATTTCAAATTTACCCAAAACATAAATAATTTCCCAACCAATTTAATACTTAAAAATAATTTATTTTTGGGGATGTTACATCCTTTCCCACTTCAATAAAACACTATCCTAAGTGTTCTTCCCTTTATTGGAATATGATTGGATGAGATTTCTACAAATATCCCTCCAACTCCCAAGTGGCCTTCTTAGGGATAAAGTGCTTCCATTTCATTTTTACCTGGGCCCCGACTCTATTCTGAAGTGCTATTTCTCTCCTATCTAGAATGAGCAAAGGTTCCACTTGGAACTCACCTTCTAGTTCCACCTGCACCAACTTCCAATCGATCATATGAGTAGGGTCATGAACATACTTCTTTAACAAAGAAACATAAAATAAATTATGAATTTTTAGATTGGCATGAAGTGCAAGTTTGTATGCTATGGGTCCAATTCGAGCTAATATCTCAAAAGGGCCAAAAAACCTGGGTGCCAACTTGGCACAGTTCCCTAGCTTTAGTGAATTTTTTCAGGCTTTGACTTTTAAATAGACGTGGTATCCCACTTGAAATTCCAGGTGTCTTATTTTCTGGTCCACGTAACATTGATGTCTGTCCTGAGCCTCTTTTAAATTTTGTTGTACTTTTCTTACCATACTGTCCATTTCCTAGAGCATTTCTGGTCCCACCATGAGTATGTCAACTGGGTTATCCTAACTAATCGGATTCATACACTTTCTTCCATATAGTACTTCGAAGGGGCTCATTTTAGTCGATGTTTGGTAACCACTGTTGTATGCAAATTTCACCAAGTGTGGGTAGTCTTCCCACTTGCTTGGTTTTGTCCTTACATACATGCATAACATATATTCTATGATTTGGTTTGTTCGTTCGGTCTGCCCATCCGTTTGTGGATGATAACTGGTTCTGAAATTCAAGTTAGTCTTTAACCCTGCAAACAATTCTTTCCAAAAAGTAGATGTAAATTTTACATCTCTATCTGAAATAACCATTTTAGGAATACCATGCAGTCTAAAAATTTCTTTGATGATTATTTCAGTGATGTTAATAGCTTTAAAATTAGAGTTTACAGGAATAAAGTGTGCATACTTACTAAGCTTATCAATTACCACCATAATTGAATCATTATGTTTTAGAGTTCCAGTAAAACCTGTAATAAAGTCATGTGATATAGTCTTCCATTTCCATTCTGGCATAGGTAAGGGCTGCAACAGACTGGCTGGATGCTGGTGTTCAACTTTTACCTACTGACAATCTTGACACTTAGGTAAGTATTCTGTTGTTTTTCCCTTCATATTAGGCCAATAAAATAACTTCCTTAGTGCTATTATCATTTTTTGGTATCCCGGATGACCAGAATATCGTTTCTTGTGTACTTCGTCCAAAACTGTTAACTTTAATTATGTTGAACTTGGTATGTATATTCTGTTTTTAAATTATAGTAGACCATTTCTATCGAAACTTGGATCTGTTTTGTCTGAATTTTCTGTATTATTCTGTGATTCTTCCATTGTTTTCGTGTAATTTTCATCGTTATTACCCGCATCCTCTATCTTGTGAACAAGATCATTTTCTTCTCTGCTAATGTTTATTTCAAATAGTCCATGAAATATTTTTCTTAAGGTATCAATGATCCGAATTATTTTCGGTATGAAATGAGATCAGAGATATAATAAAGAAATGCACAGAGATATCGCAGATATTAAATAATATAACAGAAATGTATCAGAGATGCAACCATAAACACAGATATAGTGTCCAATTCATGATTTCTATTAATGAAAGAAATGTACAAAGACTGTAAAAAATACATAGTGAAGGACTCGCTAGAATGGTGGGCGCTTATCTCTGAGAAGAGATGTGATGGCTACTCTCATTCGCAAGAAGATGATTACAATGAGGATCTAAAGCCATTTTTACAATAATAAGGAATTCCAAAAACCCTAGACATCCAAAAACCTATCCCTAGGAGATGAAGCGCCAAAATTCATGTGGGCCCTGTTTGGGTAAGTGAGTACATCAACTTCCCGGGGTCCTAACTTTTGCATACGACCTTCATTTTAGGCGTGTGATAGCTCGTTGGAAAGGTATCATTGAGGAGATTAATTTTGAGGGCTCAAACATGCCTTCGACTATAATTGAGAACCTTGATCTAGAAAAAACTTCATTTGTTCCCTCAAAATGGCCCCGGAAGTTAAAACCTTCTAAAAATAGTAAATTGCCAAAATTGCCAGAAAACTATTTTGAGCTAGTTGAAAAGGGTGGGTGGCCACCGATATCCACCTGGATCAATCCTCCCTCCTTAGGAAGCAATGGTCTCCATTTCATTGAGTTCCTGGGGCAAGGGGAAAAGCATTTTATGGATCTACATCTTGGTGAGGTGCTTATATTGTTGGAGACATCGTGTTGCTTAGTTTGTTGAAGTATGTCAAGAACCTGTTGAGGATGAGGTTGTTCAACAAGTCAAGATACATGAGAGTATGGTGTGCAAAAGGAATCTTTGTGCTTTGATGCATCCTTGTCGACCTGTTTCTGTTGGATAGAAGGTGGGTGGGGCGAGGCTGTAGTGGTTGCAGTGTCCTTATGTTCTCCTTTTGAACATATTGTGAAGAAGCTAAATTTTGCAGTATGAGATACAAGGATGATTTTAAGGATGGAAATTTGTTTTAAAATGTAGAAACCTTGGCAAATCTCACTAATCCTTCATATGCCAAATATAATTTTTTGGCGATATTGTTGTAAAAATATTCAAATTTCTAAGGATTTTATACAGTTTTTATAAAATTTTGGCGATTTTTAAGGTAAAATAATTTTATCCTATAGAATTTGGGTGAATCATTTTTAAAATAGTGAATCTTTGTTTTGGAAAAACCATGGAAAATTAGGCCATGAGCGAAATTTAGCCCCTAAAATCATCCCTCATTGAGATACTACCTTGAGACACTTTTTAGGTGGAACAATAGTCAGAACTACCTCTGGTATTCTGTAAAGATGACCCCCCAAAGTAACAATGAAACTACGAGGTCGAGAATCATAAACACCATGGCGCTTCCACATATATGGTTTTCCCAAGAGAACATCACAGAAATCCAATGGGGCAACATCACATAATACCTCGTCCTTGAAGGGTTGGATGTCGTATGACAATCGACATTGCTGGCTAACATGGATATCTCGTCCTTGGTGAAGCCACATGATGTTGTATGGTTGCAAGTGTGGTGTTGTCGACAATATCAACTGTTTGACGACCTCTGCTAAGATGAGGTTCTTCTGGCTTCCGCTATCAACAATAAAATGCAGCGCGATCCCCTTCACCCACATCTGTGAATTAAAAAAGAACTCTCCCTATTTGGGATCTATTGGTTCTTCTGGTTGAATTTTTTTGGTTGTGACAATAGCAGTGGGGTCTGCGTCAATGATCTGTCCTTAACTAGTATTTTCATAATCAGATTCTGAATCAGGGTTCGGCTCCTTGTCCTTGATCTCGGCCACCAATGACTATTTTGAGTAATATTCATCGGTGTTGTGCCAGGGGATTTTGTGGAAATCACAACATTTTCCGGTGTCCTTCTTTGTCTTGCCATGACCCTTCTTTTCATGTGTCTTGGATTGGTTTTTAGGAGACTGTTTTTTAGGGCCATCTTTGTCATACTTCGATTGTTGTGGATTTGCAGACCCAAATTCCTGTTTGTTTTGGTGCTTGAATTTCTGCTCAATTTTAACAGTGTAGTGGCCAATATAATTAACATCAATTAATTCTATAACATAACAGTAAAATTCAATAATTCCTTTATATTGAGAAAAACAGTAAAATTCAAACATTCCTTTAACTGAGCACATTTGGATATAGATTTATCAACAAATAATAAATTTTATAGCAAAACAAAACAAATATAGAATTTAAATACTTGGGTCTGATGCTAGTCCTCTGTTTGTTCTCTTACCTTGTTGACGACTGCTAAACTGGGTAAACACTGCCTAAACCTACTATCCTCCCTACCAACTAGGACAACTACCTAGCTCCAGGATATCATATGGATATCCTGGCCCCCATGCCCAAAACCTCCAGCAAACCAGTGCCCCTGTACTAAACCTTCCCACTCCCGAAATCAACTCCTCTCTGCAAATCCAAGAGAGCCCCAAAAATATCCATCCCCCAAAATCTCATGTTGAATAATAATCCCCTTCGTAAACCTCCTCCTCCTCCATATCATTCCTTCACTGCCTCATGTATTTACTTCCTTACCTACTCCTAGTTAATGCCCCTTATCCTTTCCTTTATTATTTTATCCTCTCGTA
>SNQJ01S0056644.1:114000-125284 GCA_010110895.2 Picea sitchensis | reverse complement strand
AGTGGAAGAGAAACCCTACCAACCTTTCAGCGACTATGGATAGATTGTATTCAAGAAGAACTAAGACTCAGAAATAGAGGAGTGGAAGATTCCCCATAAGAAAATCATGCTCTTGCACTTCACACCAGGATAGGAGGAAAATTCAAAAGAAACTTCAGGGAAACATTTAAAGAAGAAAAGTCTTCATCCAATTCAGGATATCAAAGAAGAGATGTTTCAAAAGTTCAGTGTTACAGATGTGACAAGTATGGACACATTGATAAACATTGTCTAACCAGAAAGAAGGGAAAGCAATATGCCACCACTGCCGACATTAATCCAGATCCACCTCAAGAAAGTGAAGAGAGGAGAAACAAGAAGTACTTTCTCTAGAAGAACGCTGCTACAAAATAGGTAAAATCTTTCTATTCTAAAATTTTATAGTTGATTGCATGTTTCAAATAAAAGAAGGATATCACTCCTTATACTAAAAGAGTTCTCAAAACTTGGACCATTTTCCCTGGTACGAGAGTCCAAAACATTGTTCCTTGTACAAGAACAAAGAAGAAACATTATTCTTGAAAGAGAGATACAAATCTTAAAATAAATATGGACGAAAAATAAACATGTACTCCCCTTCAACAGTTCAGAGGGAGACACACAGTTTCTCCAGGTGATATGTTCAGTGATATTGCAGCAAGGCATCAAATGCCTATCTAGACTCACTATGCAAGAGGCAGAAAAGCATACAAGCCTCTCAAGGCACCTTCCGAGAAAGCAAAAGAGTTTTTCAAAGCTATCCGTCAATACATGAGACACTTCATTGATGATAAGACTCCTTGTCTTAGAGAAGCAACAAGAGAACCAGTATGGCCAAATGCCATAACATAAGAGTACCAGTATACCTTAATAGGATGGTGCATAAGATATTATTTAGGGACCAAAAAGAGAAACTTGTGGTAAAGCATGCAGCTGATGAAAGTGTCAAGGAAATACAAAACGAGATCTATAACCAGAGGTCTCTCACAAACAGAGGGAGATGACTATGATGAAACACCTGATCCAGTGAACTAGATACACTTCCATCCATGAGTTGGAAACTATGTCAAATAAATAGATTCTTGATAAGTCTAGATTTCAAACAAGAGTGTTGGTGATCCAAACTTATATCATTACAATATTGGTRACAAAAGCATGGTCCTGATGACTTATTCAAAAAGCGTTGTTATTACAAGTAATCCTTGATTTTTGAATTTGAGATGAAGAATCTGAGTATGATTCACTACTTCTTGGGACAAGAAGTATGATAGATGGCCGATAAAATCTTCAGTGAACTGGAAAAGCACATCTAGTTGATGTTCTACCTTGAAGTCTTCCATGGTTTTTGATTGCAGCAGGAAACATAACTCTGTAGCCTTAAGTGCACCAGAGACGGAGTATATATAGTAGTAAGTGTGCGAAACAATTTGGCTTCACATACTTCCGACATATTTACTTGACCATGAGATGGATCCTATGTTGATGATAGAGAGCCATATATAAATCTCCTTAAAGAATCCAGTGCTTCCTAATGGATTGACACACAACGAGATAAAATATTCTTATGTCAAAGATATGATGCAGAAGAAAATTGTATACTTGCAGTACCTTTCTACACCTGAGCAGACTACAAACATTTACACCAAACATTTACTTGGTGAAGAACTCCTTCCGAGTTAAGAGGGAGTATGCATGACCTTAGCCAAAAACAAAATTCAGAGTATGAGACTTGGCTTAATGAAGAATGCCTCCCTAGCTGAGAGGGAGTGTTGATGAATGCAGCTATGGGAGACATCCTCCAGCTTACAAACCTGTGAGATGTTGAACACAGCAGCTATGTGAAGTCTTTCTCTCATCTTGCAAACCTGAGAGAAAGCCCCTATGAAGGGTTTGTGGTTCTTGCCTGGGACAGAGTCAGGAACGTAGAGATGGCCTCCTCCATGACGTGAGTGAGAAGAACTCCAGATGATTATCCGATGTAAAAGCGATCTGTTGAGTTAGGACGTTCCTGTGGCTGAGCACAAGGTGAACGTGGGAAATCCCAAAAGTGTTGGGCACATAATCATGTGGACATAAATGAAGATGATGTGATGGCCTCCTCTGAGCAACAGAGTTGACGGGAAGACTCCAGATGATCCTCCTGTTGGTGGCAGTGGGAAAGCAGATCTGTATAGTAGACGTGCCTGTGGACGAGCACAGGTGAACGTGTGAAGACCTGGTTCATCTGTGTAATGCAATGAATCGGGTCCATGGCATCCCTATGGATGTGCCCCTAATGGATGAAAACTAGTGGGTGTATCAGATCCTTTGCTATATATTGTTCAAGAGTCAGACCTACATGTAACCCTAGTTATTATGTAAAGGGTACAGGTCGACCCTACCTTATTGTGTCTAAAGATAAAATATAAAAGATAATTAATAGTAATAGTAATAGTAATTATTATAATAATAAATAAATAATATATCTAAGTGAGGTCGGCCCTATTGTGCCAATAGACACTTCAGTCGATAGGAAAAGTCTAATATAAGTAAAAGGAAATCTTTCATTGTAGACACACACACACTTGTGAGTTTTGGAAATTTCAGCAAGTACACTTCTTGGTCAAAGTTGCGCACCTCTCTTCGGCACTAGAGTTCTAGGGTTTTGTGCACCGTCTTGTGTGCTAGATATTCTTGGTGGAGAAAGGTCTTTCTCTTGAAAATTATAGCGAAGGATTTGGCTGGGTTTTTCTCCCTTATTAAGAAGTGTTTCCCAGGATACATTTTGTGTTCTTGTGCATGGTGTTTCTTCATGTGATCTTGGTTGCTGCAACATTTATGGTTAATTGTTAAATTAAATGAACTTCATGCTTAACCAAATGCTATGAAATATCAACAAATTGGATGCTTGACTTGGCAGTGCGTCGGTACCCCGGTGGGTGAGGAGAAGATGTCTTTGTACTCTTCCATGATCCCGTCCACTTGCTTCTGTTGCAAAGAGAGGCTCTGTGTAGAGGCCATGGATGTGGCGGTGACCTTCTGCTTATTGTGAGAACGGATCACAAAGAAGACGAACTTCACGGTCTATGAAATGGCCTTACTACATTGCTTAGCAGAGATTAAAGAAATAGAGGTAGGCGGTGCTACCTCTGGTATCTTGTACAATTGTCTACCCAAAGTAATAATAACACTGCGGGGTCTAGACTCATACAAAGCATGATGCTTCCACAAATATGGTTGTCCTACCTCATCTTTGAAATGCTTGATGTCGTAGGGCAGATGACATTGTTGGCTGACACATAGATCTCTTCCTTGGCGAAGCCAGTCGATGGTGTAGGGTTGCGGGTGTGGTGTCGTTGACAGGTCCAGCTGCTTGACGACCTCTACTAAGATCAGGTTCTTCTGACTGTTGCTATCGACAATGAAATGAAGCGGAGCCCCCTTTACCCACATCTATGAGTGAAAGAGGCGTTCCCCTTCCTATGGTTCTTCTAGTTCGTTTGGTTGGACATTGGTGGTAACGACAGTGGCACTGGGTTCAGCATTGATAATCTGCTTCCCTCCTGGATTTGATTCGGAGTCAGAATCAACCTCTGACTCGGAAGCCTTCAGCTCGGCCACGAGTGATTGCTTGGAGTGGCATTCTTCGATGTTGTGCCAAAGGGCTTTTATGGTATTCACACCATTTTCCCGTCTCCTTCTTCATCTTCTCATTTCCCTTCTTGTGTTGTGGCTTGGACTGATTGTCCTGAGAGTGGTCATCTTTGCTCTATCCCTTGTTATGTGGGTTGGGGCCACCTTTTCCTTGCTGAAGAGTTTGCAAATCCAAACTCTCGCCTCTTTTGCTTAAATTTATGCTCGATCTTGACAACGTATCTATAAATCGTACCCAATGAGGCAACGTCCAGAAACTCCATTTATGTTTGAATGTATCTATGTAAACAGTCGCGGTATTTGAGCACCAAATGTCGCTTTAAGTCTTTGATACCCAATTTGGTGCGCATGGTATGGAAAATATTGGTGAAATATGGTACGGTTTGGTCCCTTTCCTGACGCAAGGTGGTCCATCTAGTGTACTGGTCCTTGTAGCTTCCAACAAGGTAGTATTGTTCTTTAATGACATCCCGAAAGGAATCCCATGTAGGGGAAACCGCAAATATTGCAAATTCCTCTATGGCCCTTTGCTCAGAGTAAGTATCCACCAGTCCTTAACATGGGGACGGCCTTGAGGAGTGCAAAAGTAATATTTTCCCTATCGAAATAATTGTGGACCAAAAAATACCCTTCGAGCAGAATCAACCATTTATTTACACCATCCGCATCTAGCAATCCTTCAAATAATGGAATATCAAAATTTACCTGTACCTTGAATGGGGTTGCATCGCCGCTTGATGAAGATGCTTCTCCAGTGGGAATTCGCTGAAGGATCTATGCAAATTTGTCCATTTCGTTCATTTGTCGCGCAAGGGCTTCCTCGAGCAACATTTTAAAAGGATCTCCTGCTCCATCTTTCTTTTCTTCCCCCATGGGTTGTTGTCGGGCTCGGCATGGC
Organism: Picea sitchensis; assembly: GCA_010110895.2. Lineage (NCBI taxonomy): Eukaryota > Viridiplantae > Streptophyta > Pinopsida > Pinales > Pinaceae > Picea > Picea sitchensis. The sequence goes on along the minus strand of SNQJ01S0056644.1, from coordinate 120,735 downwards.
CGATCTTGCAAAGACTCTATTGGTTCAAGTCCAAACTTCTTGTACCCAGATCTTGTCGAGGACATGCACGAAGAAAAATAAAAGAGCAGACTGCTTTGATACCACTAATCAGGATTTAGGAGCGGAACGAACTGATTAACAGACTGAATACAATAAACACAGATATCCAGTGAACAATATCTTCTACTGAATAAATGAAATAGGCTAAAGCTGTAAAACTGCAGAACTGAAACAACTTGCTCGAATAGTGGTAGTTATCTCTGAGAAGAGATGTGGCTGCTACATGCATCCGTCTAAGCAGAATGATTACAATGAGGCTCTAGAGGCCTTTTTAATATTACTCATGAATGTCAAAACCCTAGACATCCAAAAACCTAACCCTAGGAGGTGAAACGCCAAAAGTCATGTGGGCCCCTATGAGTAAGTTGGTACCTCAACTTCCCAGGATTGTAACTTTTGCATACGACCTCCGTTTTAGGTGCGTGATAGCCCATTGGAAAGGTCCTTTCGAGAACTACACATTACTCTGTCAAACTCTAACTATGTCTACAATTTAACTGTGGCAAGCCAAAAAAACATTGTTTAGGGCCCCAAAACGGCCCTGGAAGTACAAAAAGATGTGTTGACATGAAAACATCCAAAATAAGCCAGTTGGATTAGGTGGAAGGCCACTAGTCTCCTCCTGGAAGATGTGTAGAGCTTCAGACAACCCCGGAAGTGTAGAACCCACAATTACAAAGAAGTACAGAGGAACTTTTTGAACTAAAAACTATCAAGAGGAGCCAGTTGGAATAGGTGGGTGGCCACCAATATCCACCTGGATCAATGTGGGGCTAAACATAATAATTTCAACGAGCATTTTAAATCTCAACGGTCATAATTTTAAGAAAATTTTGCATTTGTCGCTTTTGCACCAAACAATTTGTTTAATTCCTCCCACACCTCCTTAGAGGATTTATCCTAGTCAACATGATTTAGTTCAAAATCTGAAATAGTGTCCAATAATTGACTTGGCTTCGTCATCTTTGTTTTGCCACTCTCTCGGTTTATTAGCTCTGTCTCAATCCCTCCACTATTCCCCATAAACTTTTATTCATTAGTTCAAAATCTGAAATAGTGTCCAATAATTGACTTGGCTTCGTCATCTTTGTTTTGCCACTCTCTCGGTTTATTAGCTCTGTCTCAATCCCTCCACTATTCCCCATAAATTTTTATTCATTAGTTTCATTTTAACTTCCACCTTTCATGTGTGAAAAGTATGGCCATTAAATTTTTCTAAAGGGATTTCCATTTTTACCATTTTTTTAAAACTCACTGTAAAACAACTGGTTTGGAAATAAGGCCTTGCCTATGCTTTTTTTAGAAATCACACAGAAATTTCAAGACCAAAAAAATACTTCTGTGAATATTGAGTCGATTACTGAAACGAATCACTGAAAGAGTATAACTCTCTTTTTATATAACTGGAACATAAATTGCTAAATATAATCACTGACAGCTCTGTAGATATATTGTTTCTACCCCTTCTGTCTTTGCACTTCAGATCTCTATCACCAGGAATAAACTGCTCAACTCTGGCTGACTCGTATTTTTCCTTTCTGCAACAACTTCAATTCGACTCTGGTCACTTCTGTTTCTGTTGTGTAGCGTGGGCTTCTACTTCTTGTCAACTATCTTGTTAATTTATGTTAACGTAGGCTCAAGTCGAATTGTGACTTCTTCTGATACGGCAGCCTTCAAATTGATATGGCGGTGACTTCTCCTTCTAATACATCGACCGTCAAGTTGATATGGCAGCTTGGCTTCTTCTTCTGGTACAACAACTTCTTCCGTCTAGCAGCGACTATCTTTCTATTTAGGTTACAAAGGCGATCTTACAAAATTAGTTCGACGAGCATAGGCACTGCAGATCAACGCATGTTCTTTGGTGAATGGACCTTCTATTTTGAAAGCCCCTTTAATTTGACTTTGCACAAGCTCACAGGCTTCGCTATTGCTTTGATACCGTGTTGTATCCTGGCAATAAGCATTCATAAGAGACAAAATGTATGAAAGAACTATTTCATTAATGGTGCTTTTATCTGATTCATAGGTAGTTGGATAAAGTAACTAACTTTTATTAATTGCCCGTCAAATTTAATCCCTAGAAAATGTGTCTTTTATTTCAGTAACTTCTATCACGTGACTTTATTGACTTTATTGCATTTGACTTTGTAGTAGTCTAAACATTCTACGAAATGATTATTTTTCAACGATTTTTTCAGGGACATTTGCTCGAAATCTGGTGAGAAATTGTTAGATCAGCATATTTGAGTGATTATTTCTGTATAATCCAAGTGCCCCAGGGGTTTATCAGCATGCTGAATCCATTTCTGCATTCAGAAATGGATTTTAAACAACAAAAACTAGTGATTTCGTGCATATTTGTCGCCGGATTCCGATGAAAAAAACCATTTCGTAGAACAGTTAAACAACGCCTTTGACTTCGTTACATGAGTGCCAGGCCTTAACAGTAGCAAATAGGCCTTGGCAAGTTACAAAAGTCATAGCAAGGCCATCCCAAGTTCGGGAAAGGCGTGACTATTTCATACAGTAAAAGTTTGGCATTCGTCAATTCAAAGTCTATTTAAAGAACTTATTTTAAGTTTGGCATTCGTCAATTCAAAGTCTATTTAAAGAACTTATTTTTCAGACATTTCAAGACTTTCATAGCTTCCTTAAAGACATGTCTTGTGCTTTGACATGCGAACTAGCTTTAATACTCGTATCATTTTGGTAACTAGAGAAAGAGTAAAGCCAAGGAAAATAGTAAGTTACATAACTTCATGCTCCCTTTTGACCACTCATATCACTGTGGTAGCTAGCTAGGTGGCTCATCCCTAAGCCTAGAACTTCCTCATGGATCGGCTCATAACCATTTCAGACTGATTTGATATAGAGGTGTCAGAGATGAACCAGTGAGACAGATCTCCTTCTGTGTCCCCTTCAGCCAAAGAAAAGGAGCCCTCCTTTTGTGGTGCCAGATAAGATAGCATCCCCCTGTGCTGCACAGTTAAATCTCTTCTCCCGATCTGCTTATCCGACCCCTTCTGTGCCAACCTCCTTTTGTATCCCCTCCATGTGCTGATTGGCTTTGTCAAAACGCTCACCTATCTGTTTGATTGGGGGGCATTGTGAGGCCTGCCCAGTCAGTGCTTAATCAGAGGCTGAGGGAACATTATACTCCAACACAACACTAGGACTCGCACAACTCAACATGGCTCCCATACATCATCCATTGTTTTCCAAGAAAGGTCAACACACCTTAATCAGGTGTACAGGATCTCACATCATCATATACAACAGCGCTTTCCTCATCTTTTACAAGCATGAGTCGACGCTTTTACTACTTTTGGAAGGATTTGATAAGGGCATTAAGACCTAAATCTATAATGGATTATACTACACTAGACATAATCTTGAGTTGTCATATTTCATAAACCTGGCAATAAGATTAGTCCTGAGTACTTAAATTTTTAGGATGCATATCAAAAAATCCTAAGAGAAGCAAGCAGAAGGCTGCATAATGGTGGTCAACCTAGCTACTCCCTATCTTTCTTGTATAAATATGTCAACCATTTAGAATGAAGATTGGAGTTGAGTGTGTCCTTTTTATTGGGTTTGTCTTGTTCTCAGTCTCGTTGGCTGCTTGGCTGTATATGTTTCAGTTTATGGCTAGTTGTTTCTTTTCCATTTTTTCCCTTGTCCTCTGCAATACCATAACAGATGAGTAGGTGAAATACATAACTTCTATGTAGATCTACACAATAAAGAAATTTCTGTAATTATGATTTTGTTTAACACGACCTAGGATATGGTAAACCCTGGTAGTTGGGATCCTGTTTGGAATATCTGGGAAAACAGTCTTTCCCATGGATTAATTAATTGGAAAATTCTGTTTCAAAAATTTAGATGTCTTATTTTTCATCATATGAAGCCAAAACAAATTAGGATATTTATTAATAAATGCCCACAGAAAAAAATGAATACACAATTTCACAATCAAATGAAAGAAATATGGGAGCTTCAGGGTCTATATATTCTTGTCTAGCCTGAACAGGAACAACTCTGATATTAATGTAAAGGACTTTATTCTGGCCAAGAAACTCCCAAACCACACTCAATATACCATTATATTACTCAGTAAATACTTTTAAGTTTTCACACACAGAAATTCATGTTGACAAATAAATAATATTGAAACTACGGATTCACTCAGGCTACTTGTTCTGGTTGGTGAAATACCAATTCATTAAATAACGATATGGGATGGAGTGCTCTTTTATTCCTCGAGAATGGCAGGACATACCATTATTCATCCCCAACAACAGCACCTATGAAACATCTTCTTTTTAGTATTCACAAATATACTGCCACTTCAGCCAAACTAGACATGTGTCCCAGTTGCCTCTAGAGGCAAGGTCCTTTATTTTATGTACAAGCTCAGCGATCCAACTTGAGAAGAGATATCTTACAGAACTTCCCAGTCTGAATCAGAGATTTCAGCACTAGGACATTTGTTGGTGACTGAGACATCTACAAGAAGATTGGAAAATGATTCATCAACTCCATCCCGAGTCTGAGCATATTCCTTTTCATACCAATAAGCAGTTTGTTCTTTCTCGTTAAATTCTACAGACAGACACTCTTTGAGATCCCCTTCCTGCACCAGACAATAATTTCAAAAAGGTTAATAATTTAGGGGCAAACATACACCCACCATGAGAGAAACATAGATATCATATCATGTGTGTCCAATGGTCATTAAGGAAATGAAAAGAATCCTGTACCTTAGAACAACTAGGGGTGTTTGCAATAGAAGGTTCAACAACAGAAAGGAATCTTTCTCCATCTCCATTTAAGTTATCCAGTTTACCAGTTACAGTTTCCTCAAAGTTCTCCTCCAATGTCCTTTTTTCTCTAATAGACCTGTCCCTGGGACTTGGACTGCCTCCAAATTTCATTTTACATGCATTATCCAAACCTCCCATACCCACCTGTTCTGCAAGGCCTTCAATTCCTGCATCATCCAAACACAGTTTTGCATTTTGTATTTTTCAGCAATTCTTGTTTCCCCAAAAGTTTGCACATTAGTAATAGATATGATTTAACATCTCCATCAAATATAGTCTTACAATTGATCAGGAGAGAAAAGAGAAATGTTGAGACTCTGCTCTTATGAGTTTGTGTCATAAATTGAATATGATGCATAATATCACATTATGACAATACAAATGACTATCACATGAGACTCTTCGATCAAATTTAAAACATCTCTATCCTCTATACCAATGTTGCCATCATATGGTTCTCTAAGAATAGCAAGAAACTATGTTCCTAAAATGCAGGTGCAACCTCTTGAAATTAATAATTTGAATAAGAACATCGATTGTGTGCTTCCCACTAGGAATAGGGCAGATCAGAAAAGCTTTACTAGCTCAAAGTAAGACCGTTTAAAAAATCATGAGATAGAAAAGGCTTAATAAATCAGAGCAATGCAATTTAAATAAAATTGGACAGGATACTGTCTTTGAAGGACAAATACACCTTATCACAAGGCACCGTCATGTGGGTTCTACTTGAGAGAAATACCTCACAATCAAGGACTCATCCCAGAGTTGAACTGAAGGAATTAACAATGCTGTCAACAAAAACCCTATCCTGATGGATCTATTAAACAATTGTATGCTACAGGAAGAGATTACGGGAAACAAATTTAAATGAACAAATATTTGAAGCATAAAGCCATTGAACATAGCTTGATGGATTTGAACTTAAAGAATAGGAATGAAATGGATTCATCTTGAGTCGTGGAGTCATAGATAAACTGCATAAGGATCTTAGGAGCCCAGGTATCTATAGGCAAGGTCTAATATGTCCTTGGATATGTGAAACTATATGATATCCTGATATGAATTTCATGATTATAATGTGGTCATCTGATCAACTATGTCTAGATCTATGATTGTTGTATGTCACCATACTATGCGATACAACAATACACACTAATGAATTTGATTTCTCCTATTCAACCTATTTCCAGATACTCTTTTTCCTTTCCCTTTGGTTCTCTTTACCACTTTCTTCTTAGTTTTACCTGGAAAGTGGGGTACCAAAAAAGCTTGAACTGTTGCTAGGGTTTCTATGATCTTAAACCATTGGTTTTTGTCCTAGAACAAGAACTGCTGTTGTCTTTGATAAATCATCTCCTAAACACTTGGAAACTCTCTTTTTGCTTAAGAAAGTAGTCAAAGTATTCAGTTTTCCTTATGCGGATGCCCCTTTGTGTCTCTACCATAGACAGTGTGGATGTGTGCATCAGTGTTTCTGATATTCTGATTCAGACCTCAGATAACTTTTTAGTGTGATATCCATGGTTTTTGTTTTTAGCTGGGATTTTCTCTCACATATCATATTAGATGTATGGAGTCTGGACTTGCCCTTGAATGTGTAATGATCCTAAGCCAAATTTTTCGCTTGGGACCACTAACTACCACTGATTTGTCTGATGTTCAGGTGTCTATGGAAGTTTTCCAATTATTTAAATGATGTTTATACCAGATTCATCTAATACACGCAAGATCACAATATAATCAAGATATAGAAAACACAAGCATAGATCTGACCTTTATTATAGAAGCATGAATCAGATACAATAGAAAGAGCAGATCTGGAATAATCCTCAGATGGCTCCAA
>SNQJ01S0056644.1:78934-105548 GCA_010110895.2 Picea sitchensis | reverse complement strand
GCTTATTTTGGATGTTTTCATGTCAACACATCTTTTTGTACTTCCAGGGCCGTTTTGGGGCCCTAAACAATGTTTTTTTGGCTTGCCACAGTTAAATTGTAGACATAGTTAGAGTTTGACAGAGTAATGTGTAGTTCTCGAAAGGACCTTTCCAATGGGCTATCACGCACCTAAAACGGAGGTCGTATGCAAAAGTTACAATCCTGGGAAGTTGAGGTACCAACTTACTCATAGGGGCCCACATGACTTTTGGCGTTTCACCTCCTAGGGTTAGGTTTTTGGATGTCTAGGGTTTTGACATTCATGAGTAATATTAAAAAGGCCTCTAGAGCCTCATTGTAATCATTCTGCTTAGACGGATGCATGTAGCAGCCACATCTCTTCTCAGAGATAACTACCACTATTCGAGCAAGTTGTTTCAGTTCTGCAGTTTTACAGCTTTAGCCTATTTCATTTATTCAGTAGAAGATATTGTTCACTGGATATCTGTGTTTATTGTATTCAGTCTGTTAATCAGTTCGTTCCGCTCCTAAATCCTGATTAGTGGTATCAAAGCAGTCTGCTCTTTTATTTTTCTTCGTGCATGTCCTCGACAAGATCTGGGTACAAGAAGTTTGGACTTGAACCAATAGAGTCTTTGCAAGATCGGCCATGCCGAGCCCGACAACAACCCATGGGGGAAGAAAAGAAAGATGGAGCAGGAGATCCTTTTAAAATGTTGCTCGAGGAAGCCCTTGCGCGACAAATGAACGAAATGGACAAATTTGCATAGATCCTTCAGCGAATTCCCACTGGAGAAGCATCTTCATCAAGCGGCGATGCAACCCCATTCAAGGTACAGGTAAATTTTGATATTCCATTATTTGAAGGATTGCTAGATGCGGATGGTGTAAATAAATGGTTGATTCTGCTCGAAGGGTATTTTTTGGTCCACAATTATTTCGATAGGGAAAATATTACTTTTGCACTCCTCAAGGCCGTCCCCATGTTAAGGACTGGTGGATACTTACTCTGAGCAAAGGGCCATAGAGGAATTTGCAATATTTGCGGTTTCCCCTACATGGGATTCCTTTCGGGATGTCATTAAAGAACAATACTACCTTGTTGGAAGCTACAAGGACCAGTACACTAGATGGACCACCTTGCGTCAGGAAAGGGACCAAACAGTACCATATTTCACCAATATTTTCCATACCCCGTCAGGAAAGGGACCAAACAGTACCATATTTCACCAATATTTTCCATACCCTGCGCACCAAATTGGGTATCAAAGACTCAAAGTGACATTTGGTGCTCAAATACCGCGAGTGTTTACATAGATACATTCAAACATAAATGGAGTTTCTGGACGTTGCCTCATTGGGTACGATTTATAGATACGCTGTCAAGATCGAGCATAAATTTAAGCAAAAGAGGCGAGAGTTTGGATTTGCAAACTCTTCAGCAAGGAAAAGGTGGCCCCAACCCACATAACAAGGGATAGAGCAAAGATGACCACTCTCAGGACAATCAGTCCAAGCCACAACACAAGAAGGGAAATGAGAAGATGAAGAAGGAGACGGGAAAATGGTGTGAATACCATAAAAGCCCTTTGGCACAACATCGAAGAATGCCACTCCAAGCAATCACTCGTGGCCGAGCTGAAGGCTTCCGAGTCAGAGGTTGATTCTGACTCCGAATCAAATCCAGGAGGGAAGCAGATTATCAATGCTGAACCCAGTGCCACTGTCGTTACCACCAATGTCCAACCAAACGAACTAGAAGAACCATAGGAAGGGGAACGCCTCTTTCACTCATAGATGTGGGTAAAGGGGGCTCCGCTTCATTTCATTGTCGATAGCAACAGTCAGAAGAACCTGATCTTAGTAGAGGTCGTCAAGCAGCTGGACCTGTCAACGACACCACACCCGCAACCCTACACCATCGACTGGCTTCGCCAAGGAAGAGATCTATGTGTCAGCCAACAATGTCATCTGCCCTACGACATCAAGCATTTCAAAGATGAGGTAGGACAACCATATTTGTGGAAGCATCATGCTTTGTATGAGTCTAGACCCCGCAGTGTTATTATTACTTTGGGTAGACAATTGTACAAGATACCAGAGGTAGCACCGCCTACCTCTATTTCTTTAATCTCTGCTAAGCAATGTAGTAAGGCCATTTCATAGACCGTGAAGTTCGTCTTCTTTGTGATCCGTTCTCACAATAAGCAGAAGGTCACCGCCACATCCATGGCCTCTACACAGAGCCTCTCTTTGCAACAGAAGCAAGTGGACGGGATCATGGAAGAGTACAAAGACATCTTCTCCTCACCCACCGGGGTACCGACGCACTGCCAAGTCAAGCATCCAATTTGTTGATATTTCATAGCATTTGGTTAAGCATGAAGTTCATTTAATTTAACAATTAACCATAAATGTTGCAGCAACCAAGATCACATGAAGAAACACCATGCACAAGAACACAAAATGTATCCTGGGAAACACTTCTTAATAAGGGAGAAAAACCCAGCCAAATCCTTCGCTATAATTTTCAAGAGAAAGACCTTTCTCCACCAAGAATATCTAGCACACAAGACGGTGCACAAAACCCTAGAACTCTAGTGCCGAAGAGAGGTGCGCAACTTTGACCAAGAAGTGTACTTGCTGAAATTTCCAAAACTCACAAGTGTGTGTGTGTCTACAATGAAAGATTTCCTTTTACTTATATTAGACTTTTCCTATCGACTGAAGTGTCTATTGGCACAATAGGGCCGACCTCACTTAGATATATTATTTATTTATTATTATAATAATTACTATTACTATTACTATTAATTATCTTTTATATTTTATCTTTAGACACAATAAGGTAGGGTCGACCTGTACCCTTTACATAATAACTAGGGTTACATGTAGGTCTGACTCTTGAACAATATATAGCAAAGGATCTGATACACCCACTAGTTTTCATCCATTAGGGGCACATCCATAGGGATGCCATGGACCCGATTCATTGCATTACACAGATGAACCAGGTCTTCACACGTTCACCTGTGCTCGTCCACAGGCACGTCTACTATACAGATCTGCTTTCCCACTGCCACCAACAGGAGGATCATCTGGAGTCTTCCCGTCAACTCTGTTGCTCAGAGGAGGCCATCACATCATCTTCATTTATGTCCACATGATTATGTGCCCAACACTTTTGGGATTTCCCACGTTCACCTTGTGCTCAGCCACAGGAACGTCCTAACTCAACAGATCGCTTTTACATCGGATAATCATCTGGAGTTCTTCTCACTCACGTCATGGAGGAGGCCATCTCTACGTTCCTGACTCTGTCCCAGGCAAGAACCACAAACCCTTCATAGGGGCTTTCTCTCAGGTTTGCAAGATGAGAGAAAGACTTCACATAGCTGCTGTGTTCAACATCTCACAGGTTTGTAAGCTGGAGGATGTCTCCCATAGCTGCATTCATCAACACTCCCTCTCAGCTAGGGAGGCATTCTTCATTAAGCCAAGTCTCATACTCTGAATTTTGTTTTTGGCTAAGGTCATGCATACTCCCTCTTAACTCGGAAGGAGTTCTTCACCAAGTAAATGTTTGGTGTAAATGTTTGTAGTCTGCTCAGGTGTAGAAAGGTACTGCAAGTATACAATTTTCTTCTGCATCATATCTTTGACATAAGAATATTTTATCTCGTTGTGTGTCAATCCATTAGGAAGCACTGGATTCTTTAAGGAGATTTATATATGGCTCTCTATCATCAACATAGGATCCATCTCATGGTCAAGTAAATATGTCGGAAGTATGTGAAGCCAAATTGTTTCGCACACTTACTACTATATATACTCCGTCTCTGGTGCACTTAAGGCTACAGAGTTATGTTTCCTGCTGCAATCAAAAACCATGGAAGACTTCAAGGTAGAACATCAACTAGATGTGCTTTTCCAGTTCACTGAAGATTTTATCGGCCATCTATCATACTTCTTGTCCCAAGAAGTAGTGAATCATACTCAGATTCTTCATCTCAAATTCAAAAATCAAGGATTACTTGTAATAACAACGCTTTTTGAATAAGTCATCAGGACCATGCTTTTGTTACCAATATTGTAATGATATAAGTTTGGATCACCAACACTCTTGTTTGAAATCTAGACTTATCAAGAATCTATTTATTTGACATAGTTTCCAACTCATGGATGGAAGTGTATCTGGTTCACTGGATCAGGTGTTTCATCATAGTCATCTCCCTCTGTTTGTGAGAGACCTCTGGTTATAGATCTCGTTTTGTATTTCCTTGACACTTTCATCAGCTGCATGCTTTACCACAAGTTTCTCTTTTTGGTCCCTAAATAATATCTTATGCACCATCCTATTAAGGTATACTGGTACTCTTATGTTATGGCATTTGGCCATACTGGTTCTCTTGTTGCTTCTCTAAGACAAGGAGTCTTATCATCAATGAAGTGTCTCATGTCTTGACGGATAGCTTTGAANGAACATCAACTAGATGTGCTTTTCCAGTTCACTGAAGATTTTATCGGCCATCTATCATACTTCTTGTCCCAAGAAGTAGTGAATCATACTCAGATTCTTCATCTCAAATTCAAAAATCAAGGATTACTTGTAATAACAACGCTTTTTGAATAAGTCATCAGGACCATGCTTTTGTCACCAATATTGTAATGATATAAGTTTGGATCACCAACACTCTTGTTTGAAATCTAGACTTATCAAGAATCTATTTATTTGACATAGTTTCCAACTCATGGATGGAAGTGTATCTAGTTCACTGGATCAGGTGTTTCATCATAGTCATCTCCCTCTGTTTGTGAGAGACCTCTGGTTATAGATCTCGTTTTGTATTTCCTTGACACTTTCATCAGCTGCATGCTTTACCACAAGTTTCTCTTTTTGGTCCCTAAATAATATCTTATGCACCATCCTATTAAGGTATACTGGTACTCTTATGTTATGGCATTTGGCCATACTGGTTCTCTTGTTGCTTCTCTAAGACAAGGAGTCTTATCATCAATGAAGTGTCTCATGTATTGACGGATAGCTTTGAAAAACTCTTTTGCTTTCTCGGAAGGTGCCTTGAGAGGCTTGTATGCTTTTCTGCCTCTTGCATAGTGAGTCTAGATAGGCATTTGATGCCTTGCTGCAATATCACTGAACATATCACCTGGAGAAACTGTGTGTCTCCCTCTGAACTGTTGAAGGGGAGTACATGTTTATTTTTCGTCCATATTTATTTTAAGATTTGTATCTCTCTTTCAAGAATAATGTTTCTTCTTTGTTCTTGTACAAGGAACAATGTTTTGGACTCTCGTACCAGGGAAAATGGTCCAAGTTTTGAGAACTCTTTTAGTATAAGGAGTGATATCCTTCTTTTATTTGAAACATGCAATCAACTATAAAATTTTAGAATAGAAAGATTTTACCTATTTTGTAGCAGCGTTCTTCTAGAGAAAGTACTTCTTGTTTCTCCTCTCTTCACTTTCTTGAGGTGGATCTGGATTAATGTCGGCAGTGGTGGCATATTGCTTTCCCTTCTTTCTGGTTAGACAATGTTTATCAATGTGTCCATACTTGTCACATCTGTAACACTGAACTTTTGAAACATCTCTTCTTTGATATCCTGAATTGGATGAAGACTTTTCTTCTTTAAATGTTTCCCTGAAGTTTCTTTTGAATTTTCCTCCTATCCTGGTGTGAAGTGCAAGAGCATGATTTTCTTATGGGGAATCTTCCACTCCTCTATTTCTGAGTCTTAGTTCTTCTTGAATACAATCTATCCATAGTCGCTGAAAGGTTGGTAGGGTTTCTCTTCCACTAATACTCTGAAGGAAGGGCTCCCATGATTTTGGAAGATTCTGGAGAGTGATTAAGACAAGTTCTCTATCAGACATGATTTCTCCAATTGTCTCTAGTTGTTCTTTAACCTCTGATAACTTCATGAAGAAAAGTGCAACTTTGCCATCTTTTGTCATCTTAGTACTTTGGAGTTGAATTCTCAAGGCGAGAGATCTGAGAGTGTTGTCACTTTCAAACATTTCTTTCAATGCTTTATACATATCATAGGCAGTCTTCAGATTGGCGATCCGGGGCAAGAGGTGGTCTCTTACTGAGTAGATGATTGTTTTCCTTGCTCTGACGTCATCTTATTTTCTAAATCAGTCGTTGTTTCTGGTAGAGTTTTAGTGGTTGCATCCAAAGGATCTTCTTCAAGAGTGACTAGAAGCTTTGATTTCCAAGGACTGAAGTTGCTTGCTCCATCAAGCCTATCTTCCGTTGGAGTTCTGTTCTTCATCTTTTCTTGAATCCTTGTAGATTGAATTATGTTTGGAATTATGACTGCCAACAATCAATTTGATAGTATCACAAAGATGCTTGCTGATTCAAAACAATGTTTCTTCACAAAACCAGAAATATTCTGCAGGAAATTTCGGCACCCTAGAAACCCTAGGGCCAAAAATAAAAATTTCTCGGAATTTAGTTCCGAGACCTTCTGGAGATGCGCTGGAAGAGGCCATACTCTTTTGTGCTGAAATTAGCCTCAACGTCCAAGTTTTCAGGGGCTGAAACACTTAAAAGAGAGGGTCGTACATATTTTTCTAGAACTCTAGGAGGGTCGTACGGTTCTGTAGAAGTGGAGGGATTTGCGGGTAAGGGATGAGACTTGGTGGATGCTTGTGCAATGGGTTCTTTCAAGACCTATGCTCTGATACCATGTTGAGATTTGATAGCATTTGGTTAAGCATGAAGTTCATTTAATTTAACAATTAACCATAAATACTGCAGCAACCGAGATCACATGAAGAAGCACCATGCACAAGAACACAAAATGTATCTTGGGAAACCCTTCTCAATAAGGGAGAAAAACCCAGCCAAATCCTTTGCTATACTTTTCAAGAGAAATACCTTTCTCCACCAAGAATATCCAACACACAAGAGGGTGCACAAAACCCTAGAACTCTAGCACCCAAGAGAGGTGCACAACTTTGACCAAGAAGTGTACTTGCTGAAATTTCCAAAACTCACAAGTGTGTGTGTGTCTACAATGAAAGATTTCCTTTTACTTATATTAGACTTGTCCTATCAAATGAAGTGTCTATTGGCACAATAGGGTCGACCTCACTTAGATATATTATTTATTTATTATTATAATAATTAATATTAATGTTACTATTAATTATCTTTTACATTTTCTCTTTAGACACAATAAGGTAGGGCCGACTTGTACCCTTTACATAATAACTAGGGTTACAGGTAGGTCTGACTCTTGAATAATATATAGCAAAGGATCTGATACACCCACTAGTGCTCATCCACTAGGGGCACATCCATAGGTATGCCATGGACTTGATTCACTGCATTACACAGATGAACCAAGTCTTCACACGTTCACCTGTGCTCGTTCACAGGCACGTCTACTCTATAGATCTGCTTTCCCACTGCCACCAACAGGAGGATCATCCATAGTCTTCTCGTCAACTTTGCTGCTCAGAGGAGGCCATCACATCATCTTCATTTCTGTTCACATGATGATGTGCCCAACACTTTTGGGATTTCCCAAGTTCACCTTGTGCTCAGCCACAGACACGTCCTAACTGAACAGATCGCTATTACATCGGATAATCATCTGGATTTCTTCTCACTCACGTCATGGAGGAGGCCATCTCTACGTTCTTGACTCTGTCCCAGGAAGGAACCACGAACCCTTCATAGGGGATTTCTCTCAGCTTTGTAAGCTGAGAGAAAGACTTCACATAGCTGTTATGTTCCACATCTCACAGGTTTGTAAGCTGGAGGATGTCTCCCATAGCTGCATTCATCAACATAATTGATCTAACCCTTGGTGCACCTCTTCCTAATGGACCAGTCTATCATCGCTCGCTAATGAAAAATGGCGAAATGAATCGTCATATCCAAGAGCTTCTTCAAAAGGGGCACATCAGACTCAACTCCTCCCCTTACGGAAGCCCGATTGTACTGGTGCAGAAGAAGGACGGGACCTAGCGACTCTGAAATTACAGTCAGGAACCGGTACCCAATTCCCAGAATTGATGACCTTCTTGACCAACTCAAGGGGGAAAGTTTCTTCAACAAGATTGACCTAAAGTTTGGCTACCACTAGGTTCCCATCGAACCAACTGATGTATGGAAAACAACTTTCAAATCTAAAGATAGTCTCTTTGAATGGATGGTCATGCCCTTTGGCTTAACAAATGCACCAATCACTTTCATGAGGTTGATGGATGATGTATTGAGCCCTTCACCTCTTTTGTGGTGGTATATTTGGATGACATCCTCATCTTCAGCAGAACTTGGTAGGAGCACATGCGACATATTCAACAGGTTTTGAGCACTCTGCGACAGCACAAGCTATATGGCAACTTGGAAAAATGCTCTTTTGGCATGAACAGGGTCCAATACTTGGGCTACATTGTTCATGAACATGGGGTACATGTTGATCCAGCTAAGATCCAAGTCATCTATGACTGGCTAGCCTCGACCACACTAACCGAGCTTTGGAGCTTCTTGGGACTGGACAACTTCTATCGACGGTTCGTGTTGGGATTCTCCCATATTGCATGGGCCCTCAGCTAAGTGACCAAGGGCGGTGGTAGGGAAAAGTTCGCGTGGGGGAAGGAACAACAATGAGCATTTGATGATCTGAAGCATCACTTGTGCTCAGCTCTAGTACTCTCCTTGCCCGATCTACAACAAACGTTTGAGATTGAGACTGATCCATCTGACTATGTTGTACGCACAGTTCTCACTCAACACGATCATCTAGTGGCATACCATAGTGAGACACTCTCAAATATTGTTCGGAAATACCCCACCTATGACAAGGAAATGTATTCCATTGTACAAGCCTGTCGTCAATGGAAACATTACATTCTGGGAAAGGAGACGATCATCCACATTGATCACAAGCCTCTGCAGTTCATACAGACACAAGGGAAGTTGCAAAACGATCGCTATAATAAGTGGTGCACCTACCTGCAACAGTTCCATCTCAACATCAAGTATAAGACATGGAGCAAAAATTGTGTCGTTGATTGCCTTAATCGACCTCCTGTGGCTGCAGCTCCATTCCTATGGACATGAGGCATTTGAGTGGCTCCAACTTTATCAACAAGATCCGGAATTCGCCACCACATATCAACTCTTGGGTACAGGTGCGAATGTCACCGATTTTCACATTCAGGACAGACTGTTATGCCATCTGGGCCATCTCTGTGTTCCTGCAAGAGAGCGTGCAAAGTTGATTTGGGAATCCCACTATAGTCGGATGACATGACATTTTGGCGTGGAGAAAACTATGGTCGTTCTACAAAAACATTTTTATTGGCCAAAACTTCGACAGGACGTCAGCAAGTATATCAGATATTGCACTCTCTGTGCCATTGCCAAGCCAACCATCAAGAAGCAAGGATTATACACCCTTCCTACTCCCGAGAAGCCTTGGGAATCCATCTCTATGGATTACATGTCTCGCCTTCCGTCCACCAAGCAAGACAATGATTGTGTATTTGTGGTCATTGATCGGTTTTCGAAGATGGCCATCCTCACAGCCTGCAAGAAGAACATCACAGCGACAGATACTGCCAAGCTCCTCTTCGAACGAGTGTGGGTCCATTTTGGGATACCATAGACCATCATCTCCGACCGGGACAATAGGTTCCTCAACACTTTTGGTGGAGTCTCTGGTCACTGTTGGACACTAAGCTCACTAAATCCACTGCTTTCCACCCCCAAACAGACGACCAAACAGAGGTCGTTAATCAGATGATTGTGCACATCATGCACATGTACAACTCTAAGCATCCGCGTACATGGGATGAGAGTCTCCCCTATGTTCAACACAGTTACAACAAGGCTCTCCATAGCTCCACCGGCCATAGCCCATTTCAGGTGGGGTTGGGATTCCAGCTCTTGGGCCCCATTGATGTCGCACTACCTCTTGCGACCACACAGACATACTCTTCCCATGTTCAGTTTGAGACCGACAAAGTCACCAGATTCATTGAGCGGATTCAACACATCCGCCAACAGGTCCATGAGATTTTGCACAAAGCTAATGCTAAGTACAAGCAACGCCATGATCAACATAGGGTAACGCACCAGTTTCAGGTTGGAGACAAGGTCTGGTTACATTTGCAGAAATAACGTCTTACAGGTCCCCATCAAAAGCTACACCCACTTCGCGATGGGCCTTACACTATCACCAAGGTTGTGGGTAGCAATTCTTTTGAGCTCAACAGGCCACCCTTCCTTGGCTTGCACCTAGTTTTCAATGTGGACCTCCTTCGACCATATTTTCCACCATTATTGGACACCTCAGAGATTGCANAATGCTAAGTACAAGCAACGCCATGATCAACATAGGGTAACGCACCAGTTTCAGGTTGGAGACAAGGTCTGGTTACATTTGCAGAAATAACGTCTTACAGGTCCCCATCAAAAGCTACACCCACTTCGCAATGGGCCTTACACTATCACCAAGGTTGTGGGTAGCAATTCTTTTGAGCTCAACAGGCCACCCTTCCTTGGCTTGCACCTAGTTTTCAATGTGGACCTCCTTCGACCATATTTTCCACCATTATTGGACACCTCAGAGATTGCAGAACAACTGACACCAACAGAGCTCAGCCCTGACTGCATGGAACATGCATCCACTAATCAGATAGTGGACACACAGGTTAAGGGCACTCGCCGAAAGAGGATCTTGCTTTATTGGGTTGTTAAGGTAGGGAAACTTCTACACCAAGGCAAGTGGCCCACCCAGGGCCAAATTCAACATAAGTTTCTTCACCTGATGGGGGAACTCAACGCAATGGAGACCATTGCTTCCTAAGGAGGGAGGACTTCTCCAAGTGATATTGGTGGCCACCCACCTATTTCAACTGGCTCCTCTTGACAATTTTTAGTTCAACACGTTCTTATGTACTTTGTAATTGCGGTTTCTACACTTTTGGGGCTGTCTAAATCCCTGCACATCTTCCGGGAGGAGACTGGTGGCCTCCCACCTAATCCAACTGGCTTATTTTGGATGTTTTCATGTCATCACATCTTACTGTATTTCCAGGGCCGTTTTAGGGCCCTAAGCAGTGTTTTTTTGGCTAGCCACAATCAAACTGTAGACAGAGTCAAAGTTTGATGGCGTAATGTGTAGTTCTCAAAAAGACCTTTCCAACGGGCTATCACGTGCCTAAAACGAAGGTCATATGCAAAAGTTACGACCCCAGGAAGTTGAGGTACCAACTTACCCATAGGGGTCCACATGACTTTTGGCGTTTCACCTCCTAGGGTTAGGTTTTTGGATGTCTAGGGTTTTGGAATTCATGAGTAATATTAAAAAGGCCTCTGGAGCCTCATTGTAATCATTCTACTCAAACAAATGCGTGTAGCAACCACATCTCTTCTCAAAGATAGCTACCACCATTCGAACAAGTTGTTTCAGTTCTGCAGTTTTACAGTTTCAACCTATTTCATTTATTCAATAGAAGACATTGTTCACTGGATATCTGTGTTGTTCTCCATATCTCTGTGTTTATTGTATTCAATTTGTTAATCAATTCATTCCACTCCTAAATTTGGATCACACATAAATACTCTGAAATCACCTATAAGGTAGTGGGCGAAAGTTGGTGTAAACTTAGAAAATGAGGATGCAAACATTGTGTTATTAAATAGTTTTCCTTTGAATTACAACGATGTTATAGCTACTAAAGAAAACCTCAAGTGTTACTATTGCAGAAATCTAGGGCATGCAACGAGTAACTATAAAGTTGACCCTGTAAGAGGGAAGGTTAAAGAGAGGAAAAAGTGGTATGGCTCTGCTAGCGGAAGCCCTAACAATTGAAGAGTCTTCATACACCAACTATGAGATTGAGATTGTGACATTGGAACACAAGATGGTTACTTGTTTTGAGTGGGGGAATTGGAGAATGTTTAACTTAGCATGGATAGTTGTCCAAGTAGATTGGGAATTTTGGAGTTTCTATAATTTAGGAGTTTGATTCCAAAACCATGAAGGAGAGAAACTCAAGAAAATTTTTATTTTATGTTTTTGTTTTCTAGTTTTGATATTGCAATGTTAACAAGGGGTGTTGGAGTATAATGCTCCAATATAATTCAACATGTAAAGTCATGTGATATAAGTGTCTCAAATGAAACAACAATTTTCTAGGGATTGAGTTCGTTTGATAGGTGTCATTAATGAAAGGTAATTAGATCATTCAACTTATGTATTGACCAAATAAAAGAAGAGCATTGCTATTGGATAAGATGATTTTAACATTAATGAAATAGTTATGTCATGCATTTCGTCTCTTATGAAAGTTCATTGCCAAACTCCAACATGTTGAAGGGTGTGTCTACTTGAAGTGGAGACTAGAAACCTAGGACAAGATATGCGGATGACTTGGAGATACATGTCTCCAAGGTGGAATCTTCATTAGGATCGAGAAGTTCTATGTTGATGATGTCACAAATATTCAAGTCATCCGGAAAGTCAAGTTGAATGTCATTATCTTTGACTTGATAAGTAATTGTGCATGGGTCGTATTGAAGTGGTTGTACCTTATGCTTTCTGTTGTCTTTGAATCTTTTTGGTTTTAGTAAAACATACTTTATTATTAATCTTGAAGTGACATATCCTTCTGGTTTATCAATTCTTTTGCTTGGCCTAAGGTTTAGTAAGAATATCAAGAATTTGGTGTGTGTGAATAGTCTCATGTGGAGAATAGTCAAAGGAAGATTTTTTGAAATGAAGGCTTTGAGGCTAGGATTTTTTTGTTGTGATAGCATACCACATGATGATCTAGGGGTTTAAGTTTGCGGTTATTTCCTACTCTGTGACAATCATTTTTTTTTTGGGTATCGTGGTGTTTGCACAGGCTAGAGGTTGTGGTTTTTGAACTATGTCATACAACATATGGATGTCATTTAAATGGCTATCCCTTTGCTTGATACTATGATTCTGGCATTCTTGCAAGGAGTTAGCAATCAAGGTCCCAACCAACATGGTGGCCCCAAGGCTTCGTGGAAGCTTATCTCGAAGGTGGTCCATGAGGTAATGAAATTAAACTTCAAGAATTTCTTGTTGATATTCAAGATTATGAATATGTTGTGGTCTCCGAAAATTTGAAAAAGCACACACTGGATGGGTGTTTTGTGTGGTGTATCCCACTAGATGTTGTGATTAAGCCTTGGGCCAAGGAGGCTTGGGGACCCATGGGTGGATTTGCAAAACCATTTGTATATTGACTAAGGTGTTTTTAAATTTTCATTCACTAAAAGGAACTATTACTATGAAGCAATTTCCTACATGCCTTAGATGTGTCAGAACAACTTGGTTGGGTGCACTGTAAATTGTCATGGATATTCCATTGAACTATGCTTACCAGATATCTTAAAATCTATTGCAAACCATCAAGGTTATACTTTGGGGCTTCCAAATGACGGGTTTGTTGGGAGAGACGACAAGAAGCCGCGTTTGCATCATCTGTTGGAATGGAAATGGGTCTTTCTGGTCATCGCCAGTCCTACTGTATGATGCTCTTGCATCATCAGACTAACTATTCATTATCGAAACACATGAAAGCCTTGTTCGACCTCTCCCAGACATTGCAGGATATTGTTAGTTTTTAGCATGTAGATAGGAGGTGAGGAGTTCGGGTGGCATTAGAGGTTCAGGTGGAGTTGCTTTCTTTGTTAGAGATTCCCTCCGCAACAGGATTTCTTTAGTTGCCACATATGAGTTTGTCAGGTTTATGTGGGTCCGGGTTCATGGTGTTTCCCCCCTCCCAAGGGACCTTTACATTGTCGTATGTTACTTCCATCCAACATCTTCATCATATGCCATTCATAATGGGCATGATAGGGACCCCTTTATAGACTTGTATGTCGACATCACCTAGTGCATGGTGGTTGGAGAGGTGGTTCTCCTAGGTAACTTCAACTCCCATATTGGATCCCTCAAGATTCTTCTCCACGACTGGCCAAATGACATGTTCTCCATCCAGGAGATTGACCCAGAGTTAGTGGGGCTTCATCGGATGTCTAACGATGCATTGGGACCTCTCACAGCATATGGTTGACACCTTATACACTTAGTGGAATCTCAGGAGTTGTTGATCCTGAATGGGCTCCCATGTTTCCCATATTCTCACTTTTTCACATGTTGGCCTCATGGAGGAGGGGCGAGTGTTGTGGATTATGTATTATCTAGAATTAAATTACTCCCCTTTATTCATAACTTTTATGTTTCCCCCATCCCTCTCACGGACCATGCTCTTCTTTCCTTCTCTCTCCTCGCTGACACCCCCCCTCTCATTGAACCCCCCTAGGGCCCACCCCACACTATCTTCTGATTCGATGAGGGGGACCCAAAAGCCTTCTCTACTCACCTCAGAAAAATGCTCCCCTCCGAGACCCAGTTCTCCTTACTTGACTCTACATCTACCAAGTATAACTGCCTCTCATCCACCATTTGGGATGCAACGCTCATGTCCTACCCTCATTCCACCCAGTTCACTTATACCTCCCAAAGAACAAATCCTGCCCTATGAACCTATGGTATGATGAGGAATGCAAGGCCCTCCATCACTAGCTTCGACATGCCTTTACCGATGCTCAACCCTCCTATTCCAACCTCAAAGCTGCCTATCGTCGTCTCCTTTGCTGCAAGAAACACCTTTTTGTATCTAAGAGAAGACATGACTTATCTAATTCCCTCACTCACTCCCCTAAAAACTTCTAGCGTACAATCCTCCCACTATGCTCCCCCCTTCCATCCGATCTGGACCTCAGATCCATGTTTTTCCACATATCCACTCTCTATGATATTCCTGGGCAGCCCCAGATTCGGGTTACCTCTCTTCCCTCCTCATGCTTCTATTATTGGATAGGGACATTAGAGAGGTTGTTTGGGCGATGAATAGTAGAAAAGCAACAAATAAAGAAGGTTTCCAAGTAGAATTATTTAAGCATGGGATTTGTGCTCTAGTTTCTCGCTTGGTTGATCCCTTCAACCATGTGGTCCGTACAGGTTTGCCTTCGGCATGGTCACATACATCATTCACCCGATACACAAATTGGGCCCCATCTCGAATGGCAACAATTATAGGACGATCATAGTGGGCCCTACATTCTCGAAGCTCTATACTACGTTTCTCCATATGAAGCTCGCTAGTGAGCTTGAACGTAGACACCTTAGAGCTAGGGGATAGGTAGAATTCAGACTTGCTCATCAGACCATTTATCACATCTTTACCCTTCGAGCCATCATTGAGGAGGCACGACATCGGTCTTCAAAAGTCTACTACTACTTTGTTGATTTTCGGAAGGATTCCAACTCCATCCCAAGAGAAGCATTGTCCCAAAGACTCAGAGACATTGAAATCTCCCCAACCCTATTGACTTCCATCATGCGCCTATATGTGTCGGTTCTTGGTTGTCTGTGCATAGTTCACGAGATATCATATTTCATCAGGAGTACCATCAGGGTTAAACAAGGTTGTTCTTTGTCCCCCCACATTGTTTGGGACTTATATTGATGAGTTAGAGGCCTTTCTTCATAAGCATATCCAGGACAACGATGGGGTCCTCCTCCACCAGGTTTTGATATCCATCTTGTTTTTCACTGATGATGTGGTCCTCCTAGCCTCGTCTCCAAAGGGATTACAAAGGCAATTGGATGCCTTAGCTTTATTCTACCTTTAGTAGTTGATGGTCACCTTGAGTAAAACCAAGGTTATGATCTTCAATGGGTTGAAGAAGTTCATAGACCTTCATTTATTCTTCAGAGGCAAAGGAGATTGAGATCACCATCACATATACATACTTGAGAGTACAATTTTTTGGACCTTGCTTCCGTTTGCGACCGACCCTCCAACCCCAGATCACTAAGGACTCTGGATCTTTATCCCTTCTCGAGAGACAATGTTTCATTCACCACTTTCAGGACATCTCATCTAAGATGTCCCTCATGGACTCCTTTATCTAACCCACGATTCTCTATGGCTAAGAGATTTAGGGGCCTTCATTATTGTAGTTTGATTGGGCCTCAGTTGAGAGAGTCCAAACCCTTCAAATCTGACACATCATTAGATGCAAGAAGACAGTTCCTCACCACATCATCCTAGCAGAGTTTGGGGCTCGCCCCTTCCGACTTGATATAGTGTTCGGATTGGTCTCTCTTCTGCATTGTATCCGAAGTTTAGCGGACTCTGTGAAGGGGCGACACTGGTACCTGTACTTGGCCTCCTACTCTTCCAAGACTATTTCCCTCTCTAGCTCACCGGGTCGGGCTCAATGTTGGTTTATGGGGGTTTCAAATCTTTTAAAGTCCATGTGAATTGGTATAGATCGTCTCCTTCCATTTATATATTCTTTGGATGCACCTAGCCATCTCCTACCTATGAGACATGTGTTGAACAAGATCATTAGGGATGACATCTACGAGCAGTTTATCCAGGTCACTTGGGTTAACCCTACTGGTGGGTTATGCCAAAAGATGGCCTTTTACACTGAGCACTTCTTGGGGCTTAAGGATGGGTTCATTGTTCGACCACATTATGCACTCCGCCACTGGGTGCATGTTATTCAGATTCCGCTAGGCCAGTTCATAGTGGGCTTCCATGGAATTCAAGTTGAGACAAACCACCTGATCGATCGACTAGACATGATCTATCAACTATGCCAACTACAAGAGGTCAAGATCGAGGATCACTTCATCTTCTTCTGCCCCATCTACTATGAGATTAGGGGGCAATTTCATTGCTTATTCAAGGGGGCTTAGACCCTCACTGGCTTCTTTAACTATCTTGATCAACGGTGCTTAGCTTTATATATATAGGAGGCCCTCAAGTTTCAATCTCATACTCTTCAGCCTTGTATGAGACCAGACCTTGTTCGATATATCACCTCCTTCTTCACAGTGCTACCTTCTAGCAGGGGCACTAAGAGACAAACCGACACTGGCACAACTCGAACTCCAAATAAGTGCAGATTCGTGGAACCTTCCTCCATCCCATGAGATTTTAGCGACATGACTAGACCAAATCCGTTCCGAGGAGATGACTGAGATCCCCCAGGCCTCGTCGAGATACTATGTCTTCCAATCAACAACGCCATGGATGATTCATGCATCCCACCAACTCTTCGTCTGGACACCCCACTATACTCAGTGTTCTTCACTCGAGCTCGAATGGTAGGAGAGATGGGTCCTTTCCATAATTGACTTATTACATCAACTTTGGTTCCTCTCGTTCCTGGATATTCTCCTACAATACATCTCCTCGTCTGAGCAGGTGGGCTTGGGGTCAAGGGTTCTTCACGTCTCAACATAGATCTCACTCTCTACGACTTTACCTTATTTCATTTTATTTCATTTCACTTTTTGCATCTTGCCTTTATAGGAAACCTTTCGGTACTCTCACTTTGTAATGACATCATTGTACTCAACAATCCCTTTAACCTACTTTTCTGGTCATCAGTCGGACATTAATAAAATTATCTTATCTTATCTATTATGTAGGCGTTTTCTTATGATTAAATTGTAATATTATGAGTATATTGCTTAGAATATTGAAATGCACAAAGAATATAAGAGAAACTACAATGGTAAAATGAACACACAATCAACACAATGAACACAATGAACACAAGATGTACCTTAGTAAATCTGATGTGGTAAAACCTAGAAAAAAATGAGTACCATGCCTTTCTCTTCTCTTATTAGATATATAATGTATTCTTCTTCC
Source organism: Picea sitchensis (assembly GCA_010110895.2). Lineage (NCBI taxonomy): Eukaryota > Viridiplantae > Streptophyta > Pinopsida > Pinales > Pinaceae > Picea > Picea sitchensis. Next base: position 87,780 of record SNQJ01S0056644.1, on the reverse strand, counting down.
TCTATTTTACTAAAAAATTCAACTTCCTTGTTTTGCTAAGTTATGGAACAATAAATCATTACAATAGAAACAAAATCCCTTCCTTTCCTTAACATGTCCTAAGAGCCATCTAGGGTTAGGGTTATTGCATGCCCCAACTCTCGATTAGGGCTAGGGTTTTGGACCCTCTAGAATTTTCTTGAAATTTTGCATGTGACTACCTCTAGATGTGTGAGTAATGAGAGTTAACATGACATCCACTTGGCACTGCAGTGATCAAAGCACATGTCCACTTGCAAGAGGCATAACTTCCTCATACAAACTTCGATTGTAGTGCTTTTTGGATTGTTGGAAATCTCTCAATGAGTAGAATAAAGTTGAGGGGTTGGGAACTTGTTTGCAGTTTTTTGACCCCCTAAAGTGACTATTTAATTCCAAGAACAGTTTCCAGAAGTTTAAGGACCCCAAATCACCAAAACAAGATAAGCCTCTAAGATGGTTCAACAAAGCCATGGCTTTGATATTTCATCCTAGAAAGTATCAGAATGGATGATAAGTCAGATAGTGATCCATCATAGATCATACATCTCCATTTTGGGAGGCTTTTTGGTCCTTGAAATATTTTACTAAAGGAGTTTAAGAAAACATTCCTGAACTTCCCTCCTAGAGTACTATTTAGCCTTGCCTCGAAATTGTCCTTTTAACCCAACTTACCAAAGCTTTTTCTCCTTACATCTAGTTGTTTTGGATTGTTACCCCCCCATGCCTAGGGGTAACTAGAGGAGATCATGTATCATGGCCCACAATGAAGACAATGATCATGATGATTATGATGATCAACATGTCCACCTATGGCAACCCAACAACCCTCCTCAAATTCCTCTTTCATTTCGATCAATAAAGCTCGTCACATCCAATCAAGCACAGTGTTTGGGAGATGGTAAGCCAACATCAACATGGGGCACATTAGTCCTTCTTTCATACATAGTGTTGTGGTTATTATACTAGGCATGTAAATGAGGATCATTGGTTGAAGTTGGATAATGGATCATAAGCTCAAGTAGTTGTGTTTATTTCCTTGTTTCACCTTGGTGGCCAACATCTGTACTCTAGTCCCATGTTTTCACCCCCAATGAAACAAGGTACTACTGGGGGGCCCTCACAAGGGTAACGTTCTGTTTCCCCTCCATACTTAACCCTTACCATCCTAGATCCTGTTACAGTGTACTAAACTTCGATAACAGATCATGGTTCATTCTCTCATGAGAAGAGGGGATAAATACATAGAGGTTGATTGCAGTTGGTAGTTAAAAAATAATGAAGAAAGAATCATGCTAAAGAAAGAAAGAAATAATAGCAAGGACTTTTAAAAGCCAGTCCATACTTGAGCTCTACCCTTTCCACGTTTGTCGCAGTCCCAAAGAAATGAATGTTGAAACTTGAAACCTTATAAAGGGGACTTGCAAATTAATAAAAGGACAACATAAAAGGTAGATCAAGGGGTTGGAAAAATGTAGTGCCTAGAAAGTGGTAACTCAAGAGCAAGCACACCTTCCACAAAGGTGCTCATAGAAATGGACCAAATGACTCCATAAGCCTTGAAGTAAGCCTAACACATTTCACTATCATACTTACTCTTGAAGGGTTCTTTTCTTTCCTGCTTCCCTCATGGCATATCCCTCTACTTGGGTCTTTTCTTTCCTACTTTGGTTGACACACCTAATATGGTTTGATGATGGTCCTCCCATACTTAAACTTGTCAACTTACATAAAGTCTTGAGCTAATGTGAATTTTGAAGGGGATACTTGATGTGAATTTTTTGTGTGGCTTCTATGTTAAGTAGCAACTTACTCTCTATGATCTAAGGGGTCTTATACCTTGTGAACATTGGTTTTGCTTGATTCCATGCTTTCATTTGATTCAGATGGACTTGACATGGTTATTTGAAGGATGTACCTTGATTTCACCCAGGATGTTGTGCACATATTTACAGGATATGGCACGTGTGATGAAGATCGTTGAGTCATTATATGACTTGACACACTCAAATATAGGCTCTCACATCTTTTGGACCTTGCACGACACACCGATGGGATTTCATTTGCTAGATATGGTCATGGTGGCACATAGATGGGCAATAAGTCCATACTATGGGCACTGCATGATATATATTATTATGCATTGGATGGAGGACATTGCACTGGTGGATGGTTGGATGCCATGTAGAGATGAGATACACCCCTCTCCACCTTGGACGCTATCCTCTTCACTTTGGACGCTGGCCCTTTTTGATGATGACATAACACATATGGGTTTGCTGCCACTTGGACACCACATGATGACTTGAGATGTGATAGGGCACTTGATGATGGTCTTCCACCTCACTTGCACTACTTGATGACACGTGGCCTTCAGAGGCCCCCTTCACCTTCTTGAGGGCTTGATGTCAACACACGTGTGACCCCGTGATGTATTATTTTCATGATTTATCATTGTAGAGGATATTTTGAGGGTTCGGTCCCACTTCTAGCATAGATTATTGATGTTTTACTCATTTGTGTGGACAATTGAGTGCTTGGTTACCTCATATAAATAGAGGGAGCACTCAAATTCATTTTTTATCAACACAACTCACACTTGTGAGAGAGCTCTCTCTAAAAGTTTGCTCCATCTCTCTTGTTCTTGGAATCTAGTGCGCACCACTTAAGGCATGTTTTCTTTGGATGCTTGTCTCTTGTTGGTGATTGGATGGTGAATTAGGGTTTCCTCATGTGTGCACTTGGCCTAGTAAGTCTTCTTTGTTCAAGTTTCTTGCTTGTGTGTGGTATGTCTTTGGTAAATACTCTTTTAGAGGCTTAATTGTTGCATCTACCTTGTATGCTTGAAACCCTAGGAGGGATTAAGAGGATTTATCCCCCTCCCTACTTTCAATTATTATTAATTGTTGAAGCATTAAGACAATATTATAGGGCTTAAGAGGCTTTATACCCTAGGGTTCTTGTCTTGGCTAGTTTAAGTCCTAGAGATTGAGAGGTGTCATTCCCTTAGGGTTTGACCTAGTTCAATTAAAATCTTGTTGCTAGAAGTTAGAGGAAGAATGATACCTAGGGTTTATGAGGCTATATGCCCTAGGGTTTGTTTTAAGAAGTTAATTTAGGGTTTATGAGGCTATATGCCCTAGCTTGATCTTCACACCTCTTGCACCTAGCAATTTTAATGGTGTGTTCCTTGACTCCATTGCCCAAGAAAGAGAAACAACACTAGTCTAATTGAATGCAAGTGATGGTTGAAACCCTAGTTAAATTAAATATTCTCTCTTCCTCAAAACTCTCTTTTAAATTGGATTTATAACATCATTAAAAAGTTAGTTGTACCCTAGTGCTTTGAATAATCATTGGTTTTCTTGCTGCTGTCATAAATTGAATGTAACAACCATTAGGGATTCAATTTATTGTTGATAACTACTTAATATTGTGGAAAAACTTGCCTAGAAAATTGGTTTGACAGTTGAATATTGTTTCCCTTGTTATAAACTAAATTTGGAGAGTCAATTGCTAATTTTATGGGTTGTTTTTCTTATTGTTGTTATAAATATTTCATTGCTGATATAAACTGGTTGACTGCTGTAAATTTATAATAACAATATGTCTTTTAATTGTTATCTAGTGTCTAAAGGTGAATGACATGCTATATAACTTGGTAATTGATCAATATATGCATTGGAAAGTATCTTGTTTAGTACATGTTTCCCAATTACCTTGCATAAACCATTTTATCCTTCACCTATCCCAGAAAGAGCTAGCACATCTAAGTGACCAAGATAGGGGGTTGTAGGCTTGGCTAATCTTGCTACTTGATTCCTTGAGGTCACTAGGGAAACCTCTCTTGTGTTGGACCTCTCTCCTTCACTAAAGAGAGGGAAGTATTTGCTTAGATGACAATGGTAGATACCTCCAGTTGTTACACAAGATCAATATCTTGTGGAGGCTTTGCACAAGTACAAATCCCATGATAGCATTTTGGTGCCATTGCCGGGGAGAATTGGGTCATTCTTCCTACAAATTCTCTTTGGTAAGATTGCCTCAAATCATATTCTTACAAGCTTACCCGACGACTCCAATGAAGGAAGAATCCCTTCCTTTACCTCTTGATGATCCTCCCCTAGAGAGAGCGACTCCACTGATATATTTTGAGGTGCCATCCTATTCTCCACTTTGTGAAGTTGCACATTTTCAAGTAATGGAATTATGGAACAATGGGAACTTCATGAAATGTTTCCTTCTCTTGACATCAGAAATGTTCCTGGATACCTAATCACTTCTTCTCCGGACTGGGGGCTAATTCTCCCAAATTTGATGGTAGTCCATCCTTGGCCGTCACTCATGTTTCAAATTTCTTGATGTTTCAGAGATAGATGTGACTCAACAAGGTGTGCTAATAAGAATGTATTTGGTATCTCTGGAAACACGACAAAATAATTGGGTTAAGCGTACTCTCTACCCAAAGAGTATATCCTCTCTTACAGTGTTTATTGAAGAATTTCTCAGATGGTGGGCCTCGAGAACTCAAAGGTATGAAGATATTCTCCATGATCTCATAGTGGCTCTCCAAAGGGAAGGGTTATTTTCTAACCCTGTTGATGAAGATGAATAATTCAATTAGGAATAAGAAGTTGAAGAAGAGATTCACAAAGAGGGTTGCCAAACCCTCGAAGAGGAGTAAGAATCACCTCATGATTCCATTGAAGACAATGAAGATTTGATTAAAGAACAAGACTCCGAAGAGGTAACTCATAAGGAAAGTCACCAAGTACATGAAGTAGAACATTAGTTGCTTTATGAACCTATTGAAGAACACTTCGATGAAGCACACCATGTTGAAGACCCAATCCACGAAGAAGGTGTTGAAGATTGAGTAGCTTCGGAAGATATCCTTATTGTATCTGACCTAGACAAACCCTAAAGAATATTATTATATTGTATTTGTTAATTAGGCCCTATTGTGCCTTTGTAAAAGTCGGCCCTATTGTGCCTTGACATGTAAAATAGAAAATACAAGGGTAAAGTGATAGGTTGGGCTAGACCTAATTTAGGGAAGCCAGACTACTATTTATAAGGGAAGCTAGTGCCTCATTTGTACACTCACTCATGAGCTCTGCAACAAGATAAAAGTGCACAAGTCTTGGAGGAGAAGTTGTTGCAACTAGGGGTGACATCAAGGAGGGTTTTGGTCTATCTCTTGGTTAAGTGGTGCACTACTCTTTTCTAGTGAAGGAGTAGAGGAGGATCTTCTGCCTTGTTAATTCTCTCTTGGAGAGAAGCATTGTTATTGGTTGGATAATCTATATTGAGGAAGTTTGTTGGGTTTTCTCCCCCTAGAGGGTTTCCCAGGATAATCTTTGTGTCTCTTTTGTTTATGTGATTGTCTCTTTTTCAATGATCCTATATATGCAGCTAATGTGCTAAATGATTGTAATAATAAAGAAGAATCGTAACTGCTAGTTGTATAAGTAAAATATCAACAAAAGATCCTCATGAAGACGAGAGATCAGTGTCTACTCCTGCATTTGATGAAGATGAAGCCATCCAAACTTCCATTCTTCCTGCATAAGAAGAGTCTGAGAAAGTGGTAAGTTGCACTCCTTTCCAAGTCATTGATTCCTATGATGCATCCTCTTGTGACTTGGAAAGTGATGGATTCTTGGAGGAACCCTTGGATGTATTAGACCCTTCATTCAATGGTAAAAATGATGATGCAATTAAGAATATTGATGATTTTATATGTGTTGGGAGATGTAAATGGGATATGAGTTGTTCCAGTTTTGATGGAGATCCTGTTTATGACATTAAAGGTTGTTTTGAAATTCATGCTACAGATTTCCAACCATCTTCTCTTTTCTCTTCCTTTCAGGATCCGGTTGGGAATCGTGTCTTACATGATGATTTGTCCATAGGGCAGGGATGTTTTCAACTTAAGGTTTGTTGCATCAATTTTTTGACATATATGAAGAGGCAACATGCCTTAGGTTGTGAGAATTTTTTTTTCTCTAGGATTGATATTTCATCCTCTTCTTTTATGGGCAATTGCATGGTTTTCTTTAGACTCCTTTTGTTCCCTTCTCGATATTCGGGGAATATCCTTGTAGTTGAAGACGAGGATCAACCCTCTCCCATTTGTTGCAGCCATGTACAAGGATGGATAGACCAAGCTTGTGAAGATGTCTCCTTTCATGACTTGGTCTCTGCCTCCTACCTTCATGAGTTGAATTCTATGATTGAGTGTAGTGTAGTGTTTGTTTCAACTCATGATCATTTTGTGCCTGACTTATCTTTGATGTGGCTCATAATTCAGCACAAGAGTAGACATTTTGATAAAATGTTGGGATGACTTTGTTGGTTATATAAATTTACATATATTTCCTTTTCTTAACTTAGAGTAGGTAGGTAGGTAGGCTAGGTAGGTCATGTTGTGTGCTTCCATTGTTTATTTATTTATTATGCATTCATGTTAGCTTAGTTTGATGTTTATATTATAAAAGAAAAGAAAAAAAAATGATATATAGATGAAAATGGCAAAAAACAATTCTAGCACAATTTTGTTATACTAACACAGGTGGATCATATCCCCCACCTTTACTTCTAATGTGCTAGTGTTGTTAGAAGTGGTTGCATGCTACATGTCTTGGACTACCAGAGATGTCGAGGTTCTCATGCGCTCTATGGTGAGCACATGTCCCCATGTTGGAGCCAGATGTTACTCCCCCATGCCTAGGGGCAACTAGAGATGATCATATCTCATAGTCCAAAATGAAGACACTGATCCCGATGATGATGATGATCAACATGTCCACCTATGACAACCCAACATCCCCCCTTAGATGTCTCTTTCATTTCAATCAAAAAAGCTTGTCACATCCATTCAAGAACAGTCTTTGGGAGATGGTAAGCCAACATTACCATGAGGTACATTAGTCCTTCTTTCATACATAGTGTTGTGCTTAATATTTTAACCATGTGAATGAGGATCATTGGTTGAAATTGGATAATGGATTATAAGCTCAAGAATATATGTTTGTTTCCTTGTTTCACCTTGGTGGCCAACATCTATACTCTAGTCCCGTGTTGTCACCCCCAAGGAAAAGGGGTACTGTTGGGGGGGCCTCACAAGGGTAACATTTCGTTTCCCCACCATACTTAACACTTACCATCATGGAGCTTGTCACAATGTACTAAATTTCAGTAATGGGCCATGGTTCATTTTGAGAAAAGAAGAGGGGCTAAAGGCCCAAAGGTTGATTGCAGTTTCTAGTAAAAAAATAAGGAAGAAAGAATCATGTTATAGAAACAAATAAATAATAGCAAGGACTTTTAAAATCCAATGCATACTTGAGCTCTACCCTTTCCGCGTTCACTCCAGTCCCAAAACAATGAATGTTGAAGCTTGAAACCTTATAAAGGGGACTTGCAAATTAATAAAAGGACAACAAAAAAGGCAGATCAAGGGGTTGGAAAAACGTAGTGCCTAGAAAGTGGTAACTCGAGAAAGTGCACCATCCACAAAGGCGCTGATAGAAATGGACCAAATGACTCCATAATCCATGAAGTAATCCCATCACGTTTCACTATCATACTTACTCTTGAAGGGTTCTTTTCTTTCATGCTTCCCCCGAGACATATACTTGGGTCTTTTCTTTCTTGTTTTGGTTGGTCCTCCCATACCTAAACTTGTCAACTTACATAAAGTCTTCAACTAATGTGAATTTTGAATGAGATACTTAATGAAAATTGTTCATGTGTCTTCTATGTTAAGTAACAACTTACTCTCTATGATTTAAGGGCTCTTATACCTTGTGAACATTGGTTTTTCTTGATTCCATCCTTTGATTTGATTTGGATGCACCTGCCATGGTTCTTTGAAGGATGTCCCTTGATTTCACCCAGGATGTTGTAAATTTGTTTACATGATATGGCATGCGTGGTGAAGAGCGTTGAGTCATTAGATAGCTTGAAACACTCAGATACAAGCTCTCACATCTTCTGGACCTTGGTTGCACATAGATGGACAAGAAGCCCACACTATGGGCACTGTACCCCAAAGATTATTATGCATTGGATGGAGGATGTTGCACTGGTGGATGGTTAGATGCCACACAGAGATGATATACACCCCTCTCCACCTTGGATGATATCCTATTCACCTTGGATGTTGGCACTTTTTTATGTTGACGTCACACATTAAGTTTTGATGATGTTGGGGTTTGTTGCCACTTGGACCCCACATGACAACTTGAGATGTGATAGGGTACTTGATGATGATCTTCCACCTCACTTGCATTAATTGACGATGAAATATACCCTTTGGATTCCCCCTTCACCTTCTTGAGGGCTTGATGTCACCACACATGTGACCCTATGATGGAGTACGTGGGGGGAAGCTATATCCACCTTGCATAGGCCCAATCATTAGTGAGCAAATTTCTGCATGGTCAACTTGAATTACATGTTTGGATGTTGAATGTGCATGAGGCATTGTGGATGATGATGCATGGGTCATGAGCCCATATGACTTATGGGCTTCCACAAATAGACCATCTACATTTTCGATAGAACCCCCTTGTTGGACTGGTGGATGGAAACAACTGTAATCAAAGTTAGGGTGGGAGACGCCCATTATGGTGACTCATACATCACCCGAGGACCCCTTTATGAAACTGCTCCCCAACCTCTTCTTCCCTCAAGAGGTCATTCAAAGTAGATTTTAAATTTTGAATTTTGGGATTTTTATGGGTGTGCTCCATTTGACATTTGTAGTTAGCGAATGTCCAGAGTCGTTTCCATCTGCCACCTCTACTGGTGAAAAAAAAAAA
>SNQJ01S0056644.1:55548-76526 GCA_010110895.2 Picea sitchensis | reverse complement strand
AAAATTCTCCTTAATTTTATATCCACTCCTATTAAAATAATAATTAAATTTTCAATTTTTATTCTAAAACTCTAGAAGATATGTTCAAAATTCACTGCCATTAAAATAATATTTAAATTACAAATTATTATTCTAAATATTCTTAAGATCTTGAAGATATGTTCAAAACTCTCTTCCATTAAATAATAATTAAATTACAAATTATTATTCTAATTATTTTTAAGATATTTTTGAAAATCTTTAGAGTTTGCAATAAATTTTCCTTACTTCCATATTTCATAAATTTTAAATATTAACATATATATGTATATTATTGTATATGTATATACGAAAACGTGCTTCCATAAATGTGCATGTACAAAAGCACTTATGTAAATGCGTATATATGGAAGTCGGCTTCGATAAATGTGATGTGCATTTATGAAAGCCGACTTCTATAAATGCGATGTGCATATATGAAAGTCAACTTCGATAAATGTGTATATATGGAAGACAACTTTCGTAAATGCACATTTACTCAAACACTTCTCTATATGCACATTTATGGAACCAAACTTCCATAAATGAGAATTTACAGAAACATTGCTTTTGTAAATGGACATTTATGGAAGTGCTTCCATATATGCACATTTACAAAATCAGGCTTCCATATATGCACATATAAAGAAACCTAATTATGTAAATGTGCATATAAGTAAGTTCTAAAGTAAACAAGAATTTATGGAAGCGTATTACAAAATCACTTCTGTATATGTGCATTTACGGAAGTGCTTCTGTATGTGTGCACATTTGTAAATGCACATATACTAAAGTTCTTCCATTAATGTACATTTACGGAAATTATAAATGCGCATATATAAAAGAAGTCAACTTTCGTAAATGCACATATATGAAAGCTAACTATCATATATGCATATTTACAGAAGTCATCTTCTTTCGTATATACACATTTACAAAGCCAATGTCTATATATGTGTATATATGGAAACACTTTAGTATATGTGTACATATGAAATTCCAATTCCGTATATGCTCATTTACTGAAACATTTTTGTATATTTTTATATACGGAAGCCGACTTTCATTTATGTAGATATATGGAAGCCAATTTCTATATATACACATTTACGAAAACTAGCTTCCATATATGCACATTACGGAAGTGGGATTCTGTGTATGCAAATACATAAGCAAGATTCCATATATGCACATATACGAAAGAAGCCAGCTTCCATAAATGTGGATATATGGAAGCTGACTTTCATATATGGAAACCCACTTCTGTAAATGTGTATATATGTAAGTCAACTTTTGTATATGCACATTTACGAAATCGTTTTTTTATATGTGCATATATGGAAGCTGTCTTTGGAAATGGGGAGTCAAGCAACAACTATATCTTTTGCTCCAATTTCTTTTTATGTAACCCCTTAGAATATTGGAACACTTCTTTGTACACCTACACAATCTCCTTCAATTGATGCTCTTTCTCTTTAGTACATCCCTCCAAAGATGCCTTTACTTTTACTAATTCATCACTTGTCAGATTCACTCTTAAGAAAAGAAATACAAACTTCATAATTAAGCTTATTAGTTTCTTGGCTTGGTTATAACTTACCAAAGAGACTTTGTATTTACCTTTATGTGCATTAATGATGAAGGAATTCCCATCCTTGATTAGGTAGTGTTATCACAATATCTAGCACCTTTGTGCAAATCCTTTCACAAGAGATAAGACAAGTGTAACATGGAAGTGTTACCACTGTCACCTTATCAATCACTTCCCTCATTTTAGTGAAGGATGAAATCCAACACAAGGGAGGATTCCCTAGTAGCCTCAAGGAGTCTTATAGCAAGATAAGATCAAGTCTACGACCTCCTATATTAGCTACTCAAACATACCACCACTATATCAAGCTTTTCAAGGTAAAGTATAAAGTGGTTTAATGAAGAAATTTCTAGATTTGTATGTGTGAAGTATCTAGAACAATTAATGATATTTAGCAAGTTAAGATAGGTCAAGAAGGTACTCCAAACACTACAAATTAAAAGAAAATCTATGACTATTGCAAAAAATGTGTAAGATATGATGATATTCAACAATATATCAAGTTATAAAAACAACAATGAATCATCCCTCTAAACAAGTTAAACATGTAATAAACTAGGGTTGAAAAATACAAATTAAACTAGGGTTTTGCAAACACTTACTTGCTGAAATATAAATGACACATAATATCTCTAGAGGGATGAAAACTCAATTAACAATACAATACATTATAACAAGGTACACTTTAAGGATACTTTTCTAATTAAACCCTATATGTCTAGCACACATATGGTTGAAAATTGAAGAGTAGTTGCTACAAACCCTAATATAAACCTAGAAGAATAAAAGAAAAGGTGAATTTAGGTTTTAAGACTTACTAAAATGAATTAAGACTAGTGTTGTTTATTCGTCTTGGGCATATGGATTCAAACTATGAAGCTTTTTTAAGGCAAAGGTGAAATAAGGACCTTGGATAAAACCCTAGAGTAGTCCACTATAAACCCTAGGAATATATCATATAGAAAGACAACTAGGGTAGTCCACTACAAACCTTGGAAAGTTGTCATATGTACTTTAACAAACTTTAGAAGATGATATCAAGGGTTGATTTTGGATAAACCCTAAGGTAGTCCACTAGAAACATTAGAAAGCTATCCTATAGGAAAACAACTAGGGTAGTCCACTACAAACCCTAGAAAATATTCCTATTTGCTTTAACAAGCTTTAAAAATGATATCAAGGGAAGGTATTCCACTACAAACCTTCCTATGGTTTACAAGATAAGATCTATTCAAGAAAAATACAAGGAAGATGCACTATCACCACTTTGATAAGAACATCCACAATTAATATATTCATGAATAAATCCACAAAGACTTACAAAGATCACTTACTAGGTAAATCAATGCTCATCCATGAAACCCTAACCATGAAATCATCAATCAAGCATGAAAAATAAATCCATATATAATCTCTCCAATAAGTTGCATGAGTTATTCTTCCATACGAAAAAGAGAAATATAGAAGAGACAAGTAGTAGTAATCCTCCACAAGTAGCAATGATGAATAAATGAGGGAACACTTCCTCTATTTATATGAGGAAACTGAGCGTTTTCCCTCAATGAGATAATATCCTCTAAAAATCCTCTAAAAGCATAATAAATCCATGATACAAGGTGGATAGGTCTAGGTCAACCCCCAAAGATGCCTCTAAAACAAAGATACAATGCAAAAACATGAAAACGTCCTCTAAAAACACCACATTTGTGAGTGTAGAAGGCTCACCAAGGGTGATGTCATCTCCAAATGGGGTGTAGGTGCTCCAAAAGTCATGTCTCTCCCCAAAAGATGCAAGTATAATCAAAATTCATGTCTCCTCATTAAGAAAGTCACATTTCCTCATCAAAATATTCTGAATCATCATCAAAAGTGATAGGTCGAGTCAAGCAAGTGTCACATCATCCTTAAGTGTGGTGTCTCATCACATATGCAATGTCCTAGCTCAAAATCATGATGTCATTAAGGAAAAGGGATCCATGACCTCTCCGAATAGGTACAATATCATCATCAAAGGCCACATCATCTAGCCAAACCTCAACATCCTCAAGGGGGTGCAATGTCATGAAAGGGATCCCTACTCTCTCCAAGTGAGACATCAAGCTCATGGTGCAACATCCTAGCTCCAAAGTGCAATGTACAGGGTCCAGGTAGTGATGGAGGGTGTCAATACATGTGCCAAGTCATCATATGGTCCAATTCTCATCATCAAGGCTTCAATGACCTACATGAAGTGTGCAACGTCCTCCATGAATTGTGGGAGAAGCATCACCAACGTACTTCAAAGGAACATGTCCAAATGTGCACCATCATCAAGGAAGGGATCATAGAATCAAGTGAGACCAAACATCTTGGATACAAGATTCATTAGAGTCATAAGAAGTGAGTTACATTTTAATGTAGAAGTCATGTAAGTAGTTCATATTAGGAATCTTCTTCAAACTTCACACTAGCTTATGAATTTATGCAATTTTCCAAGTTTAGGTATGGGAGGACCATCATAGAACCCTATTAGGTGTGTCAATACTTAAGTAGTGGAGTATTTCTCGAGAAACCCATCAAAGTGTAAGTGTGAGTAAGTGGTATGATTCGAGGTTTACTTCATGATCATGATGCCATTGACAAGCAAGGTCATGTGTGATGTTCATCTCCATGAGCACCATTGCAGAGGAAGCACTTAATACATTGAGTTACCCTTTCCTCAACACTATTTCTTTCCACCCCTTATCTTTCCTTTTGATATTCATTTTTTTTCTTTGCAAACCACTTTTTAGGTTTATGCATTTATTGCATCGAGATAATTCTATTTTAAGTCCTTTCTTTAGATATGCATTCAATGCATTAGGACCTAGGGTGATGGCATCATAGCGAGGGGGTAAAGCTCAAGCTTACTTGGATTTTGATTTTTCATTCATATCCCTTTATCTTTTTTTTGCATTTTGAATTTATAACATGCTCTTTCCATTCTTTCTTATAATTGCATTGACCTCGAGCATTCAAGTCCCTTCTTCTCATAGGAGAATGAAGTATGGACATTTTGGGATACATGTAACAACCATTCCCAAAATATATGACAACGAAAGGAAAATATATGGAAAGGTTAAGTATGGAGAGATACAGGTATGTTACCCCTATCAAGGTCTCTCAGTAGTACCCCTTTTCCCCAAGAGTGGCAACACTTGATTAGAGTACATATGATGGCCACCAAGGTGAAATAAGGAAAATAGCATAACTTCCAAGAATCATGATTAATTATCTAAATTCAACACACAATCCTTACCTACATGCCTAATACATTAAATGTAACACTTCGTATGAAATTATGACTAATGTACCTCATGTGTGTTGGACCACTATCATCGGACGAGTCTATTGATCAAGTGAATGGGCCTAGCAATGATGAGGAAGAGGCATGTGAGGGGATACTGTCTATGGAGAATATTGGTCATCATCTCTAGGATCATTCTCTACAATGTGGATCATGAAGAGTGATCTCCTCTAGTTACCCATAGGTGAGAGGGGGTAACATGAAGTACTTATTTTCTCTCATGAAGATTGCATCCCTCATGTACATGCAGGGGATTACAAATACTAGACCACACACATTAAGTGGTGTTGCATCTACCTCCACTTCATCAATATAATTTTTACCTATTCCAAATTTGATCTTACACTTCTCAACCTTGAGCTTTACATCATTATTTATGCATCCCAATGGATATGGGTGAGGATGGTCATGAACTTCCAATCCAATCTTATTGACCATATCTTCTACTACGAGGTTGTCTCATGAAATGGAGTCAAATAGAGCATCTACCTTTGTCTTCTTGAGAAGAATATTAATATGGAATAGTTTAGTCATCTCCTTCTCTTCCTTTGGATGGAGGCTACTTAGATTCACCTCATTTTTCATTGTAGTGTAGATAATATCTTCATCTACATATGAACTGCTCTCTACCCAGTGGACTGAATCCATGGCTAGCATGTACTTCTTCATGGTCCTGAATTCTAGATGTATCTTCCAACACTTGTCTTTCATGTGACCATCGATATTATGATGGTTATAATGGTTTTTTGGATTCTTACATTGATGTGTAGTGGCTATTGTCTTCTTATCCTCTCCTTTCCACTTTTTCTTTCCCTCCTTGGAATAATCTTGGTGGCATTTTTGCTTGGAACCACTTGGTTGTCCCTTCTTCTTGTCCATGTTCTCCAAGCATTGTTCTCACACATAGACCTCATCAAATGTACTAGGTTTAAATCACAACGCTTTCTTCCTTAAATGAATATGTATACCTCTCAAATAATTGAGGAATACATCTATGTTCTTGGGAGATATACCCAACATAATGGCTTGTTTTCTAAACTTGGTGGCGTACTCTTGCATACTCTTCTCTTCTCCCAAAAATAATGCCAATGGATCCATTGGTCCTCATGGTAACCAATATGGTATAAATAATACTTAATGAGGGTTTTAAACACCTCCCACTTAGTCACTAGGTGATCACCCTCCAACCTAAGTGTCTTCATGTTACTTTCCCACCAAGTTTAGGAATTGACCCTCTAACTATAGTTAGGAAAATGAAATATTTTTCCTTTCTCCTACGTTATGAATACTAAAATTAACTACTAATTTTTGTAACCATTAATTCAATTTAACGACATTTATCTTCCACTTTAAATAAAGATTGGGAAGAAGTGATCGAATTGGAACTTTGTCTTTCTTTCTTTGGCTCGTTTTTCATTTTCTCCAAATTTCCTATTTGATCCACCTTATGAGTTGGAGTTGCCAAAATCCTTAAAAAGTCCAAACTTATTCTTTAGAGTTACCATGAGGATGGCCTTTTTGCAATATATGTCAACAACTTGTGCTTTCAACTTTGAAAATATCTCCTTTCATTCATCCCATGGATTATTACTGTACTCATTCACCATGGCTAGGGTTTTAAGAATTCTTTCTTATGCCACTTCTTGGATTTTACAAATTCCCACAAAAACGCCAAAGGAAGCTATTGTATTTTCCATGTTATTACAAGGCTATTACTTGGATTCATCTTATCCTAGTAGATAATCGTAGTGGACCCTCTAAAATTCTAGGCCATTACTAAGATTCCCCCTCCCCAAATATTACGTCAACTGCAAATCCTAGAAGGAAAATCCAACTTCCTATGGTAGTTTGTCCCCGACTGCGACACATGTGCACATGGTTTATTATGTTTGTTATGCGAAGACTTTCAATTCCAATGGGATGATCAGGTCCAAAAATCATTTAATGACCTAAAATATGCTCTTTCCAAAACCTCCTTGATAAACCCCCCCTAACTTCAATAAGGATTACATCCCTTACTTATTCTCCTCAAACATCTTTATTGGGGGAGTGCTAGTCCAACAAGTGTATGACATTCGCGAACATGCCATATATTATGTAAGCAAGAACCTATTAGGGCCTCCTCTCAACTACAATCACAAGGAGAAGTTAGCTCTAGCCAATGTCCACATAGTTTAGAAATTGCACCACTACATCTTGCTATCCACCACCAAGGTTGTGGCTAACTCAAACCCCATGAAATACTTTACTCAGACGAATACTTATCAACAAAAACTTCATCTGGTGGATCATACTTCTCTAAGAATTAAATCTATATTTCACCACTCCCAAGAGTAAGAAAGAACTTGTCTTATCCAAGTTCATCACTACTCTTCTGTCTGACACCAAGGAACCAACAGTGAATGAAAACTTACCGGATGTGCACCTATTTATGATATTGTCAGATGACCCATGGAACAACAATATCCTTACCTACCTTTGCACTCAAAATTTTGGACCACATCTTTCTTAAGATGATTTTCAACGCATTCTCCACTAATCCCCCTAGTACCTCCTCATAGGATATGTTCTATATCGATGGGAGTGGACATTATCCTGCATTGATGCCTTACACTAAAAGTATTTGAACAAGTTCTTAATGATTTCCATAATAGGGCTTGCGGTGGGAATTTTTCAGGAATGTCCACCACCCAAAGTTTATTCATGCATCAGAAGGCACCTGACTCTACACTCGCTCATGTCAACTCACCAAAGTGAAAATGAAGTTTCAAATGGGCCCCATCACCTTTTTATATGGCCTGGTCATAAAGTTCCCAATGTCATATCAAGAGCACATGATATCTGTTTCACACACCATTTGTGTTGTTGGACTCACGACATCTCCACCTTTAGCATCATCTACTTTGTTCATCTTCATGAAAACTTGCATTCAAGGCCATTTTTCCTCATCAAGTTTTCACCACTCACAAATGTGATCTCACTAGCTTTGTCTTTTATGTCGTTTTCTCCATCAAGTTTCTTATCATTAGTACTTTCATGTCAGGTACTTACTTTTGTGTGTGCATGAATTTTTCCCAAAGACCATTGTTTCATCTCCTCATTGCACACAATAGGGCTGATGACCTTTCCCCTTCAGGTATATACTTCTTCAAACTGGCATGTCACTACTCCCTCTAAGATCATTTCATTTTCTAGTATCACTACCTCTAAATATACCTTTAGGGTCTCTTTTCTCAGTTCAATAAGCAACTTCACTCCCTCCTACATGCATTCCAATGCCAACAACCAGTAGCACTCCACCCCCATGGTTTTCCTCTGTTTTATCACCCCTTGCATTATTGGTACCCATGCTGCTTTTCCCATAGGGCAGGAGTCTGAATAGTTTACATATTAGATAAATATCCTTATACTCCTTTCTCCTCATAATGCTGATCCATTCCCTCAAACTATCGAAAATTCATATTTTAATGGTTGGATATGCTAAACGCTCTACCACATTGAAATATGATTCTCATTTCCCCAAGATTAGTAGATCTTTTTCAATCCACCTCATCATTCACCTACCCACAAGGAGATCCAACTAAGGGGCCCTAACTTTGTTCTCTTGTAGTAATCTCGCCACACATGGATGAGTCATTTGATCACATGACTAGGGCACCTGTCTCCTTGCTTGTAAATTGCCTAATTTTATTTTTACATTTTTTCATTCTTTGGTAATTGTACAAATTACATTACTTATATGAGAAGTAATAATAGTTGTACCATCGCATCTGATGGAAATTCTTACAAACCTGGTGGCCTCCTAGTCATCCTTGGTGAAAGAATTTGTATTGAGTCACTTGTGCCTACAATAATTATAGTTTCTTGCAACATCTTACATATCCTATTACCCATAAAAATGATCCCAAGAGTGGCCATCATCAACTACCGATCCATCTGCATTCACTGTTACTCAATCCTACCTTGATATCCAACAATTCATCTAATTGTCCCCCTTATGATATGTCACCTTATGTTTAGTTGGTACTTCGACTACTACCATGGTTAGCCATCATTTATGATTCATAGAAGGGAAATTTTGTGTCATCCTCATTGACAAACTCATCCAAAATGATCAAAATCAAACCCCATTACGCATTGGTACCTAGTTTATCATGAGTTTCAAGGAACCCTCCATCCCTTGTCAATCATGGCTTCATTCCTATTGACATTATCTCATGTTTTCCAGGAATGTTTCAATACCTTGGTTCTCATTTCTCTCGATAATGGTGAACCGCATATATAATAGAGAGAGTCATCATTGCTATATAATCTTGTTGATTCCCCTAATGTTAACATCATCTCATAACACATCAGGGAGGGTCATAATTTACGCTAGTTTCAACTTCTAGTTCTAGTTGAAGAGCCCTAGGCTTGTCAGGCGATCAATGCCATCAAGAGAAATAAATTATCTTATTTTCACCCTTCAAGTTCTAGGGACCCCTCTCATAAGAGTGGTTATTTACTATTTACTAGTTCCCTAGAGGGTGATGCATATTTATGTTGAATTTTCAATTTCCATTTCTGATAATTATTTCCTTATGGTTTCAAACATAATTTTATGCCACTGTTATCATAGAATAATTTCACACTGAAAATCTCAACCAAAAATAAATTGCAGCAGAAACAACAGAATCATAGAAAGATAGCCATGCACAATAAACATAAGATATTACCCTGGGAAACCCAACCTTGGGAGAAAACCCAACAAATTTTCTCAATAAGAAATCAATCCAAGATTTATCACCATTTACATGAAGAAACCAAGCACAAGATAATTGTGCCCTTGTATGAGTAATATCCCTCAAGGATAGTAGACCACAAAAGGACTGCTAAGATACTACACAAATAACACATCTTGAAGATATCACAATTGGAAACCGCACACTGCAAATGGAAACTGAGAACTATGCATTGCAACTGGTAGCAGAGAACTGCGCACTGCAATTGGAATCAAAGAACTACACACTGCAATTGGGAACTGAGAACTGCACACTGTAATAAAGAATTGGGAATTGTGCACTTCAACTGGCAACTAGGAACTGCACACTACAACAAATAACTAGGAAATGCACACTTGATGGTAAGAGCTATGTTGTATGACAATAAAAATGATCCAACCTTTATTTATACAGTTCGAGTCACCTTCAATTTCCTTGTGGGGTTGACTTCTTCTTTTGTCTTCAATTTCTTCTTTAATGCTTTCCGGGGTTTCTTCAATGATTTGTCTTGTCTTCTTGACATTTATTCTTCACTAGAGAAGTTTTCTATGAGCCTTGTTGAGGTATCATCTCCTTACATGCACGTCTAATTAATATAGGGCTCTAATGTTGAGTATATTCACCGAGAATCCCCTCATCACAAGGGGTCTCTAGAGCCTACATCTTCAACATTAGACTAGACTTGTAAACAAGTCAATGCCCTATAAAAATAGATCACTCCATCTTGGAGAAGGAAATGTGAGAGCATCTTGAGTCTTTATCACTCCTCATCAAATCAGCATGACTACTAGGAGAAATACTACACCGAGTCCATTCACCACTAGCCAAATCAACATGGCCCTGTGAGTGAATGTATCATTCTCCCTTGGTCAAATCAACATGACCAATCTGGGAGAATGTCTTCTCGATGCTGCTAACTGGAGAAAAATCAACATCCTGGGCCATTCACCACTAGCCAAATCAACATGTCCATGTGAGTGAATGTATCATCCTCCCTTGGTCAAATCAACATGACCAATCTAGGAGAATGTATGCCCGATGCTGAAACATCAACAATTTCTACATCATAGATTTTCTAGTTACAACATCATGTACTCTTCTAAAAAAATTCATCATGTTTAGATATGCACCTCCAAAATTTATGTCTTCTTTTGTAATATTTTGATAAATTTCATGAGCATGGGAAATGACCACCTAGTTTGGATAAAGAAATGATATGCGTAGGGATGTTTGGTTTGTTTGCAGATGGTTCTTCATCACTTATCCATGTGACATCCTTTATCCTTGGTCACAACTTTCTCTCTCTATAGGTTGTTACATATTATCAACACATGGCACAAAAATTGATGATATATTTCGGCTATCCGAAAGCTCCTAACCTCATACATTAGGGAGCAATCACTATCACCTAAATCTCGCTCACAGTGATATTAAGGTGATCACTAGAAATTTTCACTAGTGCACATAGATACAATAGAGCAATGTCACCCTATGACCATTCAGACTCCACTACAAAAAATGGGTAAAATAACATATAATAACGGTTTTTATGTACTTTCATTTCCCACCCTTTTGATGTTAATGCAAATTGCATGGATTTTCCTTCAAAATCTACACAAACCATTCAAACACAAAAATGACTACACCAACGACGTAATTAATGAAGCCATGCCTTGAGCCTTGTCTCCATTAATGGAATGAGACCTTAGGTGGGTGGAAATCCTCTCACACTCAAGTGACAATCCCATCCAAACCTTGGACATTCAAGTGGTAAATCCGTTCAATCAGATAGGGAAGGAAGCTATGAATATAGGGCCACAAGTAGGGATGAATAGAGGAAAAAGAAACATTGTTATATTATTGGGATATTCACTAACTAGCTCATAAGACCTTTGATATCAAAAGGGAATAAAAATGATGGTTTTAAACATGGCATGAACCAAATAAGAAAACGAGAGTGGCACCTCTAATCCCTGAGTAATATTCTCAAATCACATTGATTCATCCTTCCTCCCTACCCTACTTCCATCTTCCACATCCTATCCTTTCCTCTGCTGGACTAAGCTAGAGAGTCAACTATATTAACCTAACTCTAGATAGAACCCATAAGCAGAAGTGTCACTATCTTGATCAAGCTTCCCCAACATGAAACTAGTAGTTTCCATCACACGTCTAGGGGAGTGTGGCTTAACACAACCCTCCCATGACTCCAGGTTTTACCTCCACCCATCTTGATACAACAAGAGTCAATGGGATACTCGATGTGTAATACCTCCACCCTTTCTGATAGAACTAGGGTCAACACCCTATATCACGCCATAATGTGCACTTACTATTTTTAGAGTCATGTCATCAAACAACCACTTTGGGAAATTTGTGCGTCCTGTCAAAACTAGACTTACCACAAATCATAGCAATATTTGGAATCATAAATTAAATTATAAATACAACTTATAACATACACTATGTTCTTAATGTCTACTCCAAGTTACCTTGACACTATAGTCATTTGGTTATTACATAACATGTTGACCTGTAGATTAGCTCACCAATACTCATATCCATGTAGATACATCACAATTTTCATATGTTCATCCATATTTATATTAACATTCAATTAGAAAATGTATGCTTATTTACAACATGCCTCACATCTATTATGCATTCACAACATAACTTTGAACTAGTGTCCATGTATTGAAATTCCACATTTAACTTTGCATGTTTAACCAAATCACATAACGATCATCATCATGAACATATAACATTAAAAATAATATTATGCAACACATAAATAGGTCTAGATGTACACATTTCAAATATCTATCTCAATCTAACTAAGCCCAACAAATGCTAAGAATTGAATTACTAAGATGAGTAAATAACAATGTTCTAACTGCTTAAGGCTAAGATATGGGGTGTTACAACCCCATTTATTTATACAAACTATCCTTGTGCAAGCGACTACTCTAGCTCAATCCACCATCTCTACACTAGATCCAATACAATCATCATTGGCAGATGAAACTGGGTCCTCCACTATTTACTATGTTTCCACATCGGTGAACTCGTGGAATATTTTCCCATGTGTTCTTTGTGGGAAATTCAACCATTTCACTTATCTTTTCCCCAGAATCATTGAATTCATGATCCGTCAGATGACTGATCTTTCACAACTTCATGATTCTCCGCCCCCCCATAAGGAAATCCAACATGTCAACTCCCATTTCGACCACAATTTTTCTGCCCTAGCAAGAGAGGGTCATAAATCAGATCCCATCGAACTCTTTGGTCAATTATTGATAGAGGGGCCCACCTTCTACCCCACAGAGTTCCTCGATGATTCCTTGACAAGAAATATCTCCTCCCAGAGAGCATGATACACATGATAATGTACACATATTTTATATTTTTGGAGCTATTATTATTATTATTAATTTTTTATATGTGGTTCATGGCACCGAAGACCAGTACTTGGTACGTCCATGAACCCTCCCCCCAAAAAAAAATTTGCGAGAGAACATGGGGAGGCCAAGCATTTTCAGAATGTTGGGGGCTAAAAAACAAGAGCATTATAGACCCATTTAAGGGCATCACATGTCACTTACAAGGAATTGAACCTGGGTGGGGAGGGTAATAACCATTCCTCCCAACCACCCTAGCTACATCCAATGGACATTTTTGGAGCTATTATACCTATCTCCTAAGGTAATTTTCCATTTCCCTTAGATATATACACATGTCCCGCAAGTAAGACTGCAGTTGCCCATGGGATAGAGTCCTCCTTTGTATTTGGAGTTTCTACATTGACTGGCTCCTCAACACCTAACTATGTGTCACACACACATTATGTTCTTGACACCCATATGCCAATCCACCCAGTTCATTCTTCTAAGAAATGATTCACCTCCCCTCACTATGTCTTTCATTTAGATGAAGACATATTAGAAGCAATCATGGCTCAAAACTTCCTATGGGATGGCGTGCATCATCATTCCTTATTTCTCCCTTAGGAGATATTTCAATCCACTATACCCTTAGGCATCTATGTGGTTGAAAATAAGGAAATTCCCCCCATGGTAATGTAGATTGGTCAAGAACCCTATCACAACCCTAGACACTTTTGAAAAAGGAAACATGGCCAATATCTTTCCCATTATGAATGTGGACATCTTAGTCAAACCAAAGGTTAGAGAATATATCCTCCTCAGAGTGACATGGAGGAGATAGTTGTGTATAAATCTCTATTTCAATATTTTTGTGACATGTTTTCTTGGTCTTATGATGAAATTCTCATATTGGATTTCTCCATAGTTGAACATTGTATCAACACATGGCTAGACACATCACCTATCCGGTAGAAACAAAGGTCTCTTTACCCATTGAAACTATGGACATCAATGTTGAGATCGGTAAGATCCACAAATTCAGTTTCATTTATATGATTGCATATATTTCTTCGGTCTCCAACCTAGTCCCTATGAACAAAAGGTAGGGTACCATACGGTTCTATACTGAATTTTACTATTTGAACCAAGCTTGTTCAAAAGACAATTTTTCGACACCATTTAACCAACAAGTTATGATGCATGTGCGAGACATCAAACCCTTTCCTTCATGGACGGGTTCTCAATTTACAATCAAATCCAGATCCACCATGTAGATTAGTACAAGACAAATTTCACCGCACCTTGGGGCACCTTCTCATATTACATGATGCCCTTCAGTCTCAAAAACCTTTGAGCCACTTTCCAGCATGCCATAACATACATTTTCCATGATCTTTCCCATCTTATCCTAGCCTATATAGATAATCTCATAGCTCAATCCATAAAGTGTTCCCAACACTGGGAGGACCTTTCGATAATTTTCAATAGATGTTGGAAATACAAAATACATTTGAACCCTCTAAATTGTGTTTTCCATGTTACCATAGGGATATTGTTGGGATTCATCTTATCCTAGTATATAATCATAGTGGACCCTCTAAAATTCTAGGCCATTAGCAAGATCCCCCCTCCCCATAACTTATGCTAACTACAAAGCCTATAAGGAAAATCTAACTTCCTACCACATTGTCCTTGACTACACCACATGTGTGCATGGTTTATGTTTTTTATGCCAAAACATTTCATTGCAATGGGATGACTAGAAACAACAATCATTTAATGACCTAAAACATGCTGTTTCCAAAACCTCCTTGATCAACCCCCCTACCTTTAATAAGGATTACATCCCTTACTTATTAGCCTCAAGAATCTCTGTTATGGAAGTGCTAGTCCATCAAGGGGATGAAATCCATGAGCATGTCATATATTATGTAAGCAAGTACCTATCAAGGCCTCCTCTCAACTACAATCATGAGGAGAAGTTAGCTCTTGCCATTGTCTACATAGTTTAAAAGCCGCACCACTACATCCTRTTATGCACCACCAAGGTCATGGAAAACTCAAACCCCATGCGGTTCTTACTCATACAAAGACTCATCAATAGAAAGTTCACCTAGTGGATTATAATTCTCCAAGAATTCGATCTAGATTTCACCACTMCTAAGAGTAAGAAAGTAATTTTTATCCAAGTTCATCACTGAACTTTCGTATGACACCAAGGACCCACCAATGAATGAAAACTTCTTGGATGAGAACCTATTTTTTATCTTTTCGGATGACCCATGGAACAATAATATCCTTACTTACCTTTTCACTCAAAGTTTGGCCCACATCTTTCTTGAGATGATTTTCGAATGGGATGTTCTATATTGGTGGGGAATGGACAATATCCTACATCAATGCCTTACACTAGAATAAGTTGAACATGTTCTTAATGATTTCTACAATGGGGCTGGTGGTGAACATTTGTCAAGAATTTCCACCACCTAAAGGTTATTCATGCATCGACATGCACTAATATCTACACTCACTCACGTCAACTCACCAAAGTGCAGATGAAGTTTCAAGTGGGCCCCATCACCTTTTTGTATGGCCTTGTCATAAATATGTCATATCAGGAGCAAAGAAGCTTTGTTTTGCACACCATTTTTTTTCATTGGAATCACGACATCACCACCTTTAGCATCATCTACTTTGTTCATCTTCATGAAAACTTGCATTCAAGGCCATTTTTCCTCATCAATGTTTCACCACTCAGGTACACGACCTCACTAGCTTTGTCTTTTATGTCATTTTCCCCATCAAGTTTCTTACCATGAGTACTTTCATGTCGGGCATTTAGTTTTGTGTGTGTGGGAATTTGCCCGGATACCATTGTTTCATCTCCTCATTGCACATAATAGGGCTCATGACCTTTCCCCTTCAGGTATATACTTCTTCAAACTGGCATGTCACTACACCTTCTAAGATCATTTCATTTTCTAGTATCACTACCTCTGAATATACCTTTAGGGTCTCTTTTCTTAGTTCAACAAGCAACTTCACTCCCTCCTACATGCATTCCATTGTCGATAGCCAATATCACTCCACCCCCATGGTTTGCCTCTTTTTTATCACCCCTTGCATTATTGACACCCATGATTATTTTCCCATATGTAGGGAGTTTGAATAGTYTACATCTTAGATAAATATCCTTATTCTCCTTTCTCCTCATAATGTTGACCTATTCCCTCAAACTCTTGGTAGTTTATATTCTTATGGTTGGATATGCTTAATGCTTTACCACAATGACATAGGATTCCCATCTCCCCCAAGATTAGTAAATCATTTTCATTCTACCTCATCATTCACCTACCCCCAAGAGCTCCCCACATGGCCGAGTCATTCGATCACATGTCTGGGGCACATTTCTCCTTGTTTGTAAATTGCCTAATTTTGTTATTCAATTTTTCATTCTTTGGTAATTGTGAAAATCAAATTACTTATACAAGAAGCAATAATAGTCATACCATCACATCCAATGACATTTCTTGCAAATTTTGTGGCCTCCTGGTTGCCCTTGGTCGAAGCATCTGTATTGAGTCACACGTGCCGATAATAATTATAGTTTCTTGCAACACATCACATATCCTAGTACACATAACAATGATCCCAAGAGTGGCCATCATTAGCTATCGATCCATTTCCCTTCATTATTATTGAATCCCACCTTGATAACTACCAGTTCATCTAATCGTCCCCCTTACGATAGGTTTCCTTATGTCTAGTTGGTACTTCAACTGCTACCATGGTCAACCATCATTTACTTTCCATCCCAAAGTAAGTTTACTCATCCAAAATTATCAAAATCAAACCCCATTATAGCATTGGTACCTAGTTTATCATAGTCAGTTTCAAGGGACCCTCCATCCTTTGTCAATGATGGCTTCATTCCTATTGACATTAGCTCATGTTTTCTAGGAATGTTAAATTACCTTGGTTCTCGTTTCTCTTGATAATGGTCAACCTCAGATGGAATAGAGAGAGTCATCATTTCTCTTTATCTCATTTATCCCCAATATGTTCAACATCATCTCATCACACATCAGGAAGGGTCATAACTTATGATAGTTACAACTTCTAGTTCTAGTTGAAGACCCCTGAGCTTGTCCGATCATCAATGCCATAAGAGAAAGCACTTATCATATTTCTCCCTTTAGGTTCCAAGGACCCCTCTCATCAGAGTAGTTATTTATTGTTTACTGGTGCACTAGAGGGAGATGTATATTTCTACATCACATATTTTCCAGTTACAACATCATGTAATATTTCTCAAAAAATTCATCATGTTTAGACATGCACCTCCAACATTTATGTATTCTTTTGTAATATTTTGATAAATTTCATAAGCATGGGAAATTCCCACCTTGTTTGTATAAAGAAATAATATGCCTATGGATGTTTGGTTTGTTTGCAAATGGGTCTTCATCACTTCTCCATGGGACATCCTTTATCCTTGGTCACAGCTTTCTATCTCTATAGGTTGTTACATATTATCAACATATGACACAAAAAATGATGATGTATTTTGACTTACGACAAAACCTAACCTCATACATGAAGGGGCAATTTTTATCACCTAAATCTCACTCACAATGATATTTTGGTGATCACTGGAAATTTTCATCAGTGCACAAAGATACAATAGATCAATGTTACCCTATGGCCATTCAGACTCCACTACAAAAAATGGGTAAGACATCATATAATAATGGTTTTTATGTACTTGCATTGCCCACACTTTTGATGTTAATGTAAATTGCATGGAATTTCCTTTGAAAACTATGCAAACCAATCAAGCACAAAATTGATACACTAACAATGCAATTAAGGTGGAAATTCCTCAACCCTTTTTTTTATTAATGGGATGAGACCTCAAGTGTGTGGACATCCTCTCACACTCAAGCCATAATCCCATTCAAAGCTTGGGTGTTCAGGTGGTAAATCATTTCAATCAGATCACACAAGAAGCTATAAATATAGGGCCATAGATATGGATGAAGAAAGGAAAAATAAGTGTTGTTATGTTATTGGGATATTCACTAAGCTCATATGCCCTTTGACTTCTCAATTTCCCAATTGCAAACTCCTCACTTGAACTCCTCACTTATAGGAGAGTGTGTGTGTAAATTTTGATTAAAGGACCCTCCCAAGGTGCATGGTGGAGCCCATAAGCAACCATCCACACTCCCAAGGTGTTTCTCAAGACCTATTCATTGCTATACAAATATTATTGCTTCCCATTTTATCTTTGTGTTACTTGGTAGCTTAGTTTATGCTTTTTTTTATTTGTTTTTTGTTTTGGGTTGCAATATTATTTAGTTTTCTAACCTTCTTAACTCATTTGACTATTACATATATTGCATCTTAGATATAAATTGTGAATTTTTCTCACATGTGTTGCTAAATTCATAGAACACCAATATTTAACATGTCATGGTAGCTTTCTAGTGTTAGGGTTAGGGTTTTTACATGCCTCAACTCCTGATAAGGGTTAGGGTTTTGAACCCACTATAATATTCTTGAAATTCCACATGTGACTAGCTTCATATGTGTGTGTAATGGAAGATGACGTGGAATCCACTTGCTATCATGGAGATTAACATGATAGGTTAAGTTGCACAAGGCATAACTTTTGCATACAAAATTTGATTGAGGTGACCTTCAAATTATTGGTTAGCTCTCAATGTGTAGAACAACATCAAGTTTCTATAACTTTGTTCACAAAGCTTAGACCCCAAATAAGGTCATTTAAATCTTCAAACAAGATCTATAAGTTTCTAGACCCCAAACCACCAAAGCGGATTTGCTCCTAAAATGGCCCCTACAAGCAAATAGCTCCATCTTTTTCCACCCAAGAGGTACCAAAATAGATGAAAAATTATATAATAATCCATTTTGGATCACAACAAGGATGCCAAAGAAGATGCCAAAGTAGTCATGTGTCTCATTTCATATTCTCATTAGGAACTTGAACTTATGCATTATTAATTACTATCCTAGTGACTTACCAATTACTCTAATACTACACTTCATAAGTGGTAAAGTCATTAAGACTAAGTTTATCATGATGCAATTCATAATCATTAATTAACATTAAGGACCATAACTCCTACATTTGAACTATGTTTTAGGTTCATGATACACAATTGAAGATATTTCGATGAGATTTATAAGGAAATCATGAATAATGGTGTATCTTGCAATTATTTATATCTTTTTTTACTTAATTCTTTATGTCTCTTATGTTGTGTGTGCATCACTTATGTTGAATTATGTCATCTTGTATGCATGTGAGCACGCCATTTATGTGCATCAGTGCATCACTGATCCAGAATCGGATCCAAAAGCCTGACAGGGCTAAAAAAGGCTCAAAAATGAAAGTGCCCGGAATCCGATGAAACTAGCGCCATTGCGTCTGACTCGTCTTCCTGATTCCGGCCATATATTTACTTCGTCAAACAGGCTATGTATGTGAAAGATATCGCGTTCTGTCCGAAAACCCAAACATGCAAAAAAGAGGGATGACTGTACAGTCTGTACAGTGCCACGTGGCATGCTGACTATACAGGCCGTACGGCCGTACAACTGACGTGACAACTCCTGAAGATGACACGTGGCACGAGATGACGTTAGCAGGTGACTGGGCAAGTACAGTGGCAGGGAAGGTGGCAGGTGACGTGGACCATCCGACATTTGACACTTGGCAGTTTTTGGTTGGTTGTTGAGGTGCCACGTGGCCCAGTCATGGGCTGCCACGTGGCACCCTATGGTTGGTTCGTGGTTTTGTATAAAATTTATATGGTTTCACCGGTGTCGAACCCTTGACCTTCCTCCACGCAACGGACTGGCAGGATCGGGCTAACCACCCGGGCCACTGTTAGTTCTTGTTAACTATATGGTGAAACATATATTTGAATTTGGTTGAAATGATACTCGGGGCGGAAAGGGCTGGGGCCTAGCCCCAACCCACGGACGTAATACATATCATATGCCCCTGCCATGGAACCGAGCGACAGGGCACGGGGTAGGGACTAGCCCTCGGATCCCAGGCGAATCCCACAAGATTGGGGCCTATCCACCAGATTTGGGCGCGCGAGTAAGTTTGTTAGCCTGAGGGTCCTATGCCTACGCACCACCGAACCAGGAATCAGGGACAGGGGGGCCAGCGCAGAGCCAGTAGAGCGCCCGACCACATGACTGCCTCCCATGTGACCAGGAGCACGCGCCAAAGGGGCTGTGCCCTAATTTTATACAAAAGTGGGTTTGTTGTTATAGTTTCTGATTTTTATTGGATATTAAGCCTGTTAATAATGGATTTTCTCCATTTTTGGGAGATATTGGGCATTTTTGGAGCCCAAATTTTGGGAGGAAGTTGGGGATGGATAACCAACTTCAGATCTATATAAACCAGGCTTGTTTGAGGCCATGGAGGGCAGTCAGAGCAGAGTTATGCTGAAGGGAAGCCAAGCCAAAACCATTTTTATGCAGGGAAGCTATTGAGGAACAAAAGCTTGCGGGCCATTTCTGGGAGCTCCGGACGTTCGTTTTGCGTGTTGTTTTCTTTGGAGGGTTCTAGAGATCTGGAAGAACATGACCATATCAGTCTTGTAGCCAATTGGCACTGTTGCGATGTACTTTTGAGCTTTTGAACAGAAATAAAGAAGCCTCCCCCACAGAGACAAAGGCCTGGAGACGTAGGCAAAGTTGTGTCGAACTCCGTTATCAATTCTTGTGTTATGGTTTGTTGTCTATTATTTCATTTCAGATATGCATATGTGTATATGGTTGTCATAATTCCTCTCTTTTCCTCATTCTTTCATTAAGCTTCTCAATTGGATAATTAACACATGCAA